>OY294050.1:45980744-45985744 GCA_958510825.1 Brachypterus glaber | reverse complement strand
CTCGCACATCACAGGGCGGGTCTTTGTACGGTGGCTCACGCGCACGTCGGGTCGCAGTCGTAGCGACCGTCCCTCGTGCATCACTCGTCGTGACGGGGCTTCGAGGTGCGTGCCTCCGGCGGTGAGACGACACACAGGTCGTTCACTCAACGGGCACACACACTCGAGCTCTCGCCACCCAGACGGCCGGGCGAAATCATTGAAAACCTTTGCCTGCCGGCACCCGTGTATCTTCGCACCGTTCGTCTCGTGTGTGTGTGTGTGTGTGTGTTTACGAAAGATTCGTGTGCGTCCCCCCGTACACGCGCACCGGGCGTGTTTGTAGGAAGAGACGTCTGCGCGAATACGGACGACACACATCGACGACGACGACGACGACGACGAGACCGAGACGGCGGAGAACACTGCGGCGCCGATATGGCTTTTCAGGTACCCGGTAAAAAGAGTCGTTTACCTGAACCGAGTCGGCGCGGCACAAACCGCGACCTGACCCGTCGGCCGACCCGTCTAGGCGTTTAGTGCGGCGAGGCCTACACGTTCAACGACGACGCATACAGAGACTCGAAAATCGAGAGTGGGAGCAGAGAGGGGCGTACTGTTCGTACGAGTCGACGCTGGCCGCTGACGTCGAATGACCGTCTGCGGCTCCGGCGTGGCGTACGTTCCGCCGCACTCTCCTCTTCGTCGCGTCAACAGAATCGACGACAGGTTTCGTTCCGGACACGTCATCAAGTTTGACAAGTCTCGCGGAGTCGACCCTCTTCTTCTTCTGTTGTTAGACGACAGTTAGTTCAAAAAGTTTAGTGTTTTTACACGTGTTTATACTTCCTTTGTGTGGTAGTTGTTACACGGTAATGATCCCTCCGCAGGTTCACCTACGGAGACCTTGTTACGACTTTTACTTCCTCTAAGTGATCAAGTTTGGTCATCTTCCCAGCAACATCGGCGACGTGTAAACGCCACCGCGCACCGGTCCGAAGACCTCACTAAATCATTCAATCGGTAGTAGCGACGGGCGGTGTGTACAAAGGGCAGGGACTTAATCAACGCGAGCTAATGACTCGCGCTTACTGGGAATTCCTCGTTCATGGGGAACAATTGCAAGCCCCAATCCCTAGCACGAAGGGGTTTCAGCGGGTTACCCGGGCCGTTCGGCCAGGGAGGACACGCTGATCCCTTCAGTGTAGCGCGCGTGCGGCCCAGGACATCTAAGGGCATCACAGACCTGTTATTGCTCAATCTCGTGCGGCTAGAATCCGCCTGTCCCTCTAAGAAGAATTGTTTGTACGCCGACAGTAAAAACCGCGAGCGTGCCGCGGGACCGAAGCCCCGGGCGCGCCGGGCCTTTGCGATGTCGAAATACGCCTAGTTAGCAGGCCAGAGTCTCGTTCGTTATCGGAATTAACCAGACAAATCGCTCCACCAACTAAGAACGGCCATGCACCACCACCCACCGAATCAAGAAAGAGCTCTCAATCTGTCAATCCTTCCGGTGTCCGGACCTGGTGAGGTTCCCCGTGTTGAGTCAAATTAAGCCGCAGGCTCCACTCCTGGTGGTGCCCTTCCGTCAATTCCTTTAAGTTTCAGCTTTGCAACCATACTTCCCCCGGAACCCAAAAGCTTTGGTTTCCCGGAAGCTGCCCGCCGAGTCATCGGAGGAACGTCGGCGGATCGCTAGCTGGCATCGTTTATGGTTAGAACTAGGGCGGTATCTGATCGCCTTCGAACCTCTAACTTTCGTTCTTGATCAATGAAAGCGTTTTTGGCAAATGCTTTCGCTTCTGTCCGTCTTGCGACGATCCAAGAATTTCACCTCTAACGTCGCAATACGAATGCCCCCATCCGTTCCTATCGATCATTACCTCGGAGTTCCGAAAACCAACAAAATAGAACCGAGGTCCTATTCCATTATTCCATGCACACAGTATTCAGGCGAATTTTTGGCCTGCTTTAAGCACTCTAATTTGTTCAAAGTAAACGTGCCGGCCCACCGAGACACACAGCGAAGTGCACCACGGCGGGATTGAGTTGGGCCGGCCCCCGAAAGGACCGAGCCCACCGGCAGGACGTCCCGCGACACGCCAGTTGACACCGCGGACGATGAACCGGCGGCGCGGGACACACATCCGACTACGAGCTTTTTAACCGCAACAACTTTAATATACGCTATTGGAGCTGGAATTACCGCGGCTGCTGGCACCAGACTTTCCCTCCAATTGATCCTCGTTAAAGGGTTTAGAGTGTACTCATTCCGATTACGGGGCCTCGGATGAGTCCCGTATCGTTATTTTTCGTCACTACCTCCCCGTGCCGGGAGTGGGTAATTTGCGCGCCTGCTGCCTTCCTTGGATGTGGTAGCCGTTTCTCAGGCTCCCTCTCCGGAATCGAACCCTGATTCCCCGTTACCCGTTACGACCATGGTAGGCGCAGAACCTACCATCGACAGTTGATAAGGCAGACATTTGAAAGATGCGTCGCCGGTGCGAGACCGTGCGATCTGCTCGAAGTTATTCAGAGTCACCAAGCTCTGACGATGACGTTTGCACGCCACCGATTGGTTTTGATCTAATAAAAGCGCTCCTTCCGTCTCCGGTCGGAGCTCTATTTGCATGTATTAGCTCTAGAATTACCACAGTTATCCAAGGATATGTGGGTACGAACTAAGGAACCATAACTGATTTAATGAGCCTTTCGCGGTTTCACCTTAATTTGGCTTGTACTGAGACATGCATGGCTTAATCTTTGAGACAAGCATATGACTACTGGCAGGATCAACCAGGGAGCTGTTGTGTTCGCCTAAAACGACTCGCACAAGCAGTCTCCGTCAGATTTTGTATTTAAAATCGTCCGGAGACGTGTGTGTGTGTGTGCGGGCCGCTTCGTTGCGTGTGTTGTGTGTGCGACGCAGCGACGTGTGAAACACACGTCGACCGACCACGCCACCACGCTCGAATTGTACCACGACACGACGACACGCGTCTTTGTCGGTGATATTAAATCATGATTCGCGTGCCACCGCCGCGAGATGATCCGTCTCCGGATCTCGATCGTCGCAGCAGCGTCGGCAAATGTCTGTGAGTTCGATTGATGGTACCGGACCGACAGGTACGCGCTCTCTCACGGGCCCACGCACAACAGACGTTGCCGTCTGTTCTCGGCGTGCTGGTGGCCACAGCGATAAGAAACGTGTACGGCTCGCCGGCCGGCAAAAAACTTCCACATTCTCTCGACCCTTCGCTAGATTGAAAGCGACACGGTGTATTCGATGTGAATGTGTGCGTTACGTTTCGGTTGTTGCCTGTCAAATATTGTGGTTCGACAGGCGACAGTTCAGTGAGTTCAAGTGTTTTTGTTAGTCTCGCTCGGATAGAGGAGAGCTGTCGCATAGTTTTTAACAGTGCTCGTATCGTCGTCAGACGACGACACTCACACGTAAAAATGTTCTCGTCGACCACATGAGGACCGCTAACGAAATATCGCTCGCTAAATCCGTGGTCTCGCTGTGTACGACGACGCACACGTTCGATGATGCACAATTCGTTTTGGTACGGTAGTTGTTCGTGCCGACGGAGCCCAGACAGACCAGCTCCTGGGAAGGACACACACCAACAATCTGCCGCCCGTGCAAGCGAACCGAACGTCGTCGTTCGAGTTTTTGATCGAACAGGCGTTCCCCATGGACGGAGCCACCGACACACCAACCGAATGGCCGAGATGAACCAAATCGGCGGGTGCCGTGCGGACGTCCACAATCTACAAGCCCGTCGCGGAGGGACCCATCCGCCCAGTTCACTGAGCCGACTCGATCTCCTCTCATAGAAGCGCACTTGACTCTGCCAGATGGTTAAAGCAACTCGCGTACCGGGGCCGATCGCCGGTCGGCCGGGCTACCCGCGGCATGCAGCACTGCTGGCACGATTTACCTGCCCGCTCGAAGGTAATCACCCGCCAGTTCGGATTTCGATTCGACACATCAGACTCTCGAGTTACGGTGCATTTTTTGAATTGCCTCTTACCGGTCGACCTGGCTGCCCGCCAGTTCGGAGTTACGACGCATTTTTCGTTTACCTCTGATTTCGTTTTAAACGAGAGAAACAACTTGTTAAAAATAAATAAAAATGTTTGAAAAAAAAAAAAATTGAAAAATTTTGAAAAGAATTGAAAATTTTTGATAAAAAAAAATTGAAAATTTTTGAAAAAAAAAATTGAAAAAAAAATTCGAAAATTTTCTCAGGTTACGGCGCATTATAGGTTGGCCTCGTGCCGGTCGACCGGGCTGCCCGCCTGTTCGGAGTTACGACGCATTTTAGGTTTACCTCTGATTTCGATTTAAACGACAGAAACAACTTGATAAAAATAATTAAAAATGTTTGAAAAAAAAAATGAAAATTTTTGAAAAGAATTGAAAATTTTTGATAAAGAAAAATTGAAAATTTTTGAAAAAAAAATTCGAAAATTTTCTCAAGTTACGGCGCATTATAGGTTGGCCTCGTGCCGGTCGACCGGGCTGCCCGCCAGTTCGGAGTTACGACGCATTTTAGGTTTACCTCTGATTTCGATTTAACCGACAGAAACAACTTGATAAAAATAATTAAAAGTGTTTGAAAAAAAAAATTTGAAAATTTTTGAAAAGAATTGAAAATTTTTGATAAAAAAAAATTGAAAATTTTTGAAAAAAAAATTCGAAAATTTTCTCAAGTTACGGCGCATTATAGGTTGGCCTCGTGCCGGTCGACCGGGCTGCCCGCCAGTTCGGAGTTACGACGCATTTTTCGTTTACCTCTTCGATTTAAACGACAAAACCAACTTGATAAAAATA
Source organism: Brachypterus glaber (assembly GCA_958510825.1). Classification (NCBI taxonomy): domain Eukaryota; kingdom Metazoa; phylum Arthropoda; class Insecta; order Coleoptera; family Kateretidae; genus Brachypterus; species Brachypterus glaber. Next base: position 45,980,925 of record OY294050.1, on the reverse strand, counting down.
AATAAATATGTTTGAGAGAAAAAAAATAGAAAATTTTTTTGTTAAAAAAAATTGAACATTTTTGATAAAAAAATTGAACATTTTTGAAAAAAAAAATAAAAGAAAAAAAAAATTGAAAATTTTTGAAAAATAGAATTGAATATTTTTAATAAAAAAAATTGAAAATTTTTGAAAAAAATAA
>OY294050.1:45968244-45975744 GCA_958510825.1 Brachypterus glaber | reverse complement strand
CAAAAATGGCCCACTTGGCGCTCTGATCCGTGTCTCGCGGCCTCATTGAGTTCGAGCAGGCCGGAGATCTCACCCATTTAAAGTTTGAGAATAGGTTGAGGTCGTTTCGACCCCAAGGCCTCTAATCATTCGCTTTACCGGATGAGACTCGAATTGACGAGCGCCAGCTATCCTGAGGGAAACTTCGGAGGGAACCAGCTACTAGATGGTTCGATTGGTCTTTCGCCCCTATACCCAGTTCCGACGATCGATTTGCACGTCAGAATCGCTACGGACCTCCATCAGGGTTTCCCCTGACTTCGTCCTGACCAGGCATAGTTCACCATCTTTCGGGTCCCAGCGTGTACGCTCTAGGTGCGCCTCTTCTCGCAATGAGAACGAGACGCCCCGGGAGTGCGGGGCGGCCACTGTACGGACCGCCCATCTTCCCTCGGTCCGCGCGAGGCGGACCTTCACATTAATTTCGCCTTTAGGTTTAATCGTGTCCCAATGACTCGCGTACATGCTAGACTCCTTGGTCCGTGTTTCAAGACGGGTCCTGAAAGTACCCAAAGCTATAGCGTCGCAGATCGGCGTTCAGAAGTCTGTCCGAGAGCACCGCGGGCAGCACTCGCACGGGGGTCGGGAACGGCACTAGGTCCGATCGCCGACAATCGCAAGGCGAGAGTGCCGCGGGCCGGACGCGAACAAAGTCGCGACTCCGCGCCATCTGTGTACCGTCGGGCAAGTCGGTCGGGACACCACGGGTCCTGCCGGACGTCCGAGAACGCCGGCCGGGCTCCACCGCAGGCCTTGGGCCGACACCCAACGGATCGCGACGTCCTACTAGGGGAAAAGTGCACGCGTTCGGACTCTGCCAATGCGCACGACGGGTGCGGCCGACGGTCCGAGGACCGTCACCGTCACAAGCCGCCGTTTGCAGCCGAGCACCGAGACGCGATTGAATTTCCCCATTCGAACTTTCGGGTTTCTCAGGTTTACCCCTGAACGGTTTCACGTACTCTTGAACTCTCTCTTCAAAGTGCTTTTCAACTTTCCCTCACGGTACTTGTTCGCTATCGGTCTCGTGGTCATATTTAGCCTTAGATGGAGTTTACCACCCACTTAGGGCTGCACTCTCAAGCAACCCGACTCTGAGGAGAGATCCTCCCGAAATAGACGGAGGTCGCTACGGGCCTGGCACCCTCTGTGGGCTGTGGCCCCGTTCAAGAAGGACTTGGACGCACCGTACGATCTCGGGATAAACGGATCCTCCCTAACACCACATTTCCCGGCGTCCGGTATCGGCCGCGGGATTCGGTGCTGGGCTCTTCCCTGTTCGCTCGCAGCTACTGAGGGAATCCTAGTTAGTTTCTTTTCCTCCGCTTAGTGATATGCTTAAATTCAGCGGGTAGTCTCACCTGCTCTGAGGTCGCATGTAAAAAAAATTTTAAGTGCACGCCGATAATATCGACGATGACGGCGCGTAAATTTTAAACCGTCTTTCTGTCGGCCTGAAACCGCACTAACACACAGCCCTTGTCCACCACCGAATTTTTATCCCGCTGCTATGTTGTTGCGTCGTCGGAAGCAGCCTGAATGTGGAGCGGTCTGTGATCAGACGTCGGTCAATCGAAAATCGAATTCGTTATAAAATCAATCTCGGACACGACGATCACGCGCTCTCTTGGCGTAAGACGACGCAGCAGCAGGACGTACTCGGGCAGCACTTTCGTGCTGCTCGGTGAACGTGGTTTGGTATGCCGTGTGTCGGCGGCGGCCGCAGACGGGCGCGCTACGACGATCGGTGTGCACATTAAAACGTTCGCAGAGAGTCCCACCGCGAGGGTGAAATTTTTTGCTGTCGCTCTGCGAACGTCGCTATCGCGTCTCAGGATGTCGCGTGTGGTGTGCCGTAAAGCGCGCACACGCGTCGTACATCCAACACGCTCCGACGTTTCCCGTCCAGACGGCCCAGTTCGAGATATGGGTGACCTGGAGGACGGAAAACCGAGCAGTCTTTGATATTGACACGACCCTCAGCCAGGAGTGGTCCGGGAACAGTATCCGAGGACCGCAATGTGCGTTCGAAATGTCGATGTTCATGTGTCCTGCAGTTCACAAGTTGACGCGCAATTAGCTGCGTTCTTCATCGACCCACGAGCCAAGTGATCCACCGTTCAGGGTAATCTTTTTAAATTGATGGGGCTCCGAAATGAAACGTCGCCCCATTCGATTTACGGTGTTCTGGTGTGTTTAAAAAGTTCGACTTCGAGTCGATACGAGGAAATCAGGCACGCTTTGCGGCGCGACCCGTGGACGTGGCGGCCGCCGTACACTCGCACATCACAGGGCGGGTCTTTGTACGGTGGCTCACGCGCACGTCGGGTCGCAGTCGTAGCGACCGTCCCTCGTGCATCACTCGTCGTGACGGGGCTTCGAGGTGCGTGCCTCCGGCGGTGAGACGACACACAGGTCGTTCACTCAACGGGCACACACACTCGAGCTCTCGCCACCCAGACGGCCGGGCGAAATCATTGAAAACCTTTGCCTGCCGGCACCCGTGTATCTTCGCACCGTTCGTCTCGTGTGTGTGTGTGTGTGTGTGTGTTTACGAAAGATTCGTGTGCGTCCCCCCGTACACGCGCACCGGGCGTGTTTGTAGGAAGAGACGTCTGCGCGAATACGGACGACACACATCGACGACGACGACGACGACGACGAGACCGAGACGGCGGAGAACACTGCGGCGCCGATATGGCTTTTCAGGTACCCGGTAAAAAGAGTCGTTTACCTGAACCGAGTCGGCGCGGCACAAACCGCGACCTGACCCGTCGGCCGACCCGTCTAGGCGTTTAGTGCGGCGAGGCCTACACGTTCAACGACGACGCATACAGAGACTCGAAAATCGAGAGTGGGAGCAGAGAGGGGCGTACTGTTCGTACGAGTCGACGCTGGCCGCTGACGTCGAATGACCGTCTGCGGCTCCGGCGTGGCGTACGTTCCGCCGCACTCTCCTCTTCGTCGCGTCAACAGAATCGACGACAGGTTTCGTTCCGGACACGTCATCAAGTTTGACAAGTCTCGCGGAGTCGACCCTCTTCTTCTTCTGTTGTTAGACGACAGTTAGTTCAAAAAGTTTAGTGTTTTTACACGTGTTTATACTTCCTTTGTGTGGTAGTTGTTACACGGTAATGATCCCTCCGCAGGTTCACCTACGGAGACCTTGTTACGACTTTTACTTCCTCTAAGTGATCAAGTTTGGTCATCTTCCCAGCAACATCGGCGACGTGTAAACGCCACCGCGCACCGGTCCGAAGACCTCACTAAATCATTCAATCGGTAGTAGCGACGGGCGGTGTGTACAAAGGGCAGGGACTTAATCAACGCGAGCTAATGACTCGCGCTTACTGGGAATTCCTCGTTCATGGGGAACAATTGCAAGCCCCAATCCCTAGCACGAAGGGGTTTCAGCGGGTTACCCGGGCCGTTCGGCCAGGGAGGACACGCTGATCCCTTCAGTGTAGCGCGCGTGCGGCCCAGGACATCTAAGGGCATCACAGACCTGTTATTGCTCAATCTCGTGCGGCTAGAATCCGCCTGTCCCTCTAAGAAGAATTGTTTGTACGCCGACAGTAAAAACCGCGAGCGTGCCGCGGGACCGAAGCCCCGGGCGCGCCGGGCCTTTGCGATGTCGAAATACGCCTAGTTAGCAGGCCAGAGTCTCGTTCGTTATCGGAATTAACCAGACAAATCGCTCCACCAACTAAGAACGGCCATGCACCACCACCCACCGAATCAAGAAAGAGCTCTCAATCTGTCAATCCTTCCGGTGTCCGGACCTGGTGAGGTTCCCCGTGTTGAGTCAAATTAAGCCGCAGGCTCCACTCCTGGTGGTGCCCTTCCGTCAATTCCTTTAAGTTTCAGCTTTGCAACCATACTTCCCCCGGAACCCAAAAGCTTTGGTTTCCCGGAAGCTGCCCGCCGAGTCATCGGAGGAACGTCGGCGGATCGCTAGCTGGCATCGTTTATGGTTAGAACTAGGGCGGTATCTGATCGCCTTCGAACCTCTAACTTTCGTTCTTGATCAATGAAAGCGTTTTTGGCAAATGCTTTCGCTTCTGTCCGTCTTGCGACGATCCAAGAATTTCACCTCTAACGTCGCAATACGAATGCCCCCATCCGTTCCTATCGATCATTACCTCGGAGTTCCGAAAACCAACAAAATAGAACCGAGGTCCTATTCCATTATTCCATGCACACAGTATTCAGGCGAATTTTTGGCCTGCTTTAAGCACTCTAATTTGTTCAAAGTAAACGTGCCGGCCCACCGAGACACACAGCGAAGTGCACCACGGCGGGATTGAGTTGGGCCGGCCCCCGAAAGGACCGAGCCCACCGGCAGGACGTCCCGCGACACGCCAGTTGACACCGCGGACGATGAACCGGCGGCGCGGGACACACATCCGACTACGAGCTTTTTAACCGCAACAACTTTAATATACGCTATTGGAGCTGGAATTACCGCGGCTGCTGGCACCAGACTTTCCCTCCAATTGATCCTCGTTAAAGGGTTTAGAGTGTACTCATTCCGATTACGGGGCCTCGGATGAGTCCCGTATCGTTATTTTTCGTCACTACCTCCCCGTGCCGGGAGTGGGTAATTTGCGCGCCTGCTGCCTTCCTTGGATGTGGTAGCCGTTTCTCAGGCTCCCTCTCCGGAATCGAACCCTGATTCCCCGTTACCCGTTACGACCATGGTAGGCGCAGAACCTACCATCGACAGTTGATAAGGCAGACATTTGAAAGATGCGTCGCCGGTGCGAGACCGTGCGATCTGCTCGAAGTTATTCAGAGTCACCAAGCTCTGACGATGACGTTTGCACGCCACCGATTGGTTTTGATCTAATAAAAGCGCTCCTTCCGTCTCCGGTCGGAGCTCTATTTGCATGTATTAGCTCTAGAATTACCACAGTTATCCAAGGATATGTGGGTACGAACTAAGGAACCATAACTGATTTAATGAGCCTTTCGCGGTTTCACCTTAATTTGGCTTGTACTGAGACATGCATGGCTTAATCTTTGAGACAAGCATATGACTACTGGCAGGATCAACCAGGGAGCTGTTGTGTTCGCCTAAAACGACTCGCACAAGCAGTCTCCGTCAGATTTTGTATTTAAAATCGTCCGGAGACGTGTGTGTGTGTGTGCGGGCCGCTTCGTTGCGTGTGTTGTGTGTGCGACGCAGCGACGTGTGAAACACACGTCGACCGACCACGCCACCACGCTCGAATTGTACCACGACACGACGACACGCGTCTTTGTCGGTGATATTAAATCATGATTCGCGTGCCACCGCCGCGAGATGATCCGTCTCCGGATCTCGATCGTCGCAGCAGCGTCGGCAAATGTCTGTGAGTTCGATTGATGGTACCGGACCGACAGGTACGCGCTCTCTCACGGGCCCACGCACAACAGACGTTGCCGTCTGTTCTCGGCGTGCTGGTGGCCACAGCGATAAGAAACGTGTACGGCTCGCCGGCCGGCAAAAAACTTCCACATTCTCTCGACCCTTCGCTAGATTGAAAGCGACACGGTGTATTCGATGTGAATGTGTGCGTTACGTTTCGGTTGTTGCCTGTCAAATATTGTGGTTCGACAGGCGACAGTTCAGTGAGTTCAAGTGTTTTTGTTAGTCTCGCTCGGATAGAGGAGAGCTGTCGCATAGTTTTTAACAGTGCTCGTATCGTCGTCAGACGACGACACTCACACGTAAAAATGTTCTCGTCGACCACATGAGGACCGCTAACGAAATATCGCTCGCTAAATCCGTGGTCTCGCTGTGTACGACGACGCACACGTTCGATGATGCACAATTCGTTTTGGTACGGTAGTTGTTCGTGCCGACGGAGCCCAGACAGACCAGCTCCTGGGAAGGACACACACCAACAATCTGCCGCCCGTGCAAGCGAACCGAACGTCGTCGTTCGAGTTTTTGATCGAACAGGCGTTCCCCATGGACGGAGCCACCGACACACCAACCGAATGGCCGAGATGAACCAAATCGGCGGGTGCCGTGCGGACGTCCACAATCTACAAGCCCGTCGCGGAGGGACCCATCCGCCCAGTTCACTGAGCCGACTCGATCTCCTCTCATAGAAGCGCACTTGACTCTGCCAGATGGTTAAAGCAACTCGCGTACCGGGGCCGATCGCCGGTCGGCCGGGCTACCCGCGGCATGCAGCACTGCTGGCACGATTTACCTGCCCGCTCGAAGGTAATCACCCGCCAGTTCGGATTTCGATTCGACACATCAGACTCTCGAGTTACGGTGCATTTTTTGAATTGCCTCTTACCGGTCGACCTGGCTGCCCGCCAGTTCGGAGTTACGACGCATTTTTCGTTTACCTCTGATTTCGTTTTAAACGAGAGAAACAACTTGTTAAAAATAAATAAAAATGTTTGAAAAAAAAAAAAATTGAAAAATTTTGAAAAGAATTGAAAATTTTTGATAAAAAAAAATTGAAAATTTTTGAAAAAAAAAATTGAAAAAAAAATTCGAAAATTTTCTCAGGTTACGGCGCATTATAGGTTGGCCTCGTGCCGGTCGACCGGGCTGCCCGCCTGTTCGGAGTTACGACGCATTTTAGGTTTACCTCTGATTTCGATTTAAACGACAGAAACAACTTGATAAAAATAATTAAAAATGTTTGAAAAAAAAAATGAAAATTTTTGAAAAGAATTGAAAATTTTTGATAAAGAAAAATTGAAAATTTTTGAAAAAAAAATTCGAAAATTTTCTCAAGTTACGGCGCATTATAGGTTGGCCTCGTGCCGGTCGACCGGGCTGCCCGCCAGTTCGGAGTTACGACGCATTTTAGGTTTACCTCTGATTTCGATTTAACCGACAGAAACAACTTGATAAAAATAATTAAAAGTGTTTGAAAAAAAAAATTTGAAAATTTTTGAAAAGAATTGAAAATTTTTGATAAAAAAAAATTGAAAATTTTTGAAAAAAAAATTCGAAAATTTTCTCAAGTTACGGCGCATTATAGGTTGGCCTCGTGCCGGTCGACCGGGCTGCCCGCCAGTTCGGAGTTACGACGCATTTTTCGTTTACCTCTTCGATTTAAACGACAAAACCAACTTGATAAAAATAAATAAATATGTTTGAGAGAAAAAAAATAGAAAATTTTTTTGTTAAAAAAAATTGAACATTTTTGATAAAAAAATTGAACATTTTTGAAAAAAAAAATAAAAGAAAAAAAAAATTGAAAATTTTTGAAAAATAGAATTGAATATTTTTAATAAAAAAAATTGAAAATTTTTGAAAAAAATAAATTGAAAAAAAAAAATCGAAAATTTTTTCGTTTGGATGTCCAAACGAAAATTTTTGAAAGGAAGAATTAAAAATTAAAAAAAAAAATTGAAAATTTTTGAAAAAAAAATTTTTTAAAGTTTCTTCATTTTTTTTTTCAAAAATTATTCGTTTATTTACATACTAGACACTACCTTAAAAAA
>OY294050.1:45955744-45963244 GCA_958510825.1 Brachypterus glaber | reverse complement strand
AACTTCGGAGGGAACCAGCTACTAGATGGTTCGATTGGTCTTTCGCCCCTATACCCAGTTCCGACGATCGATTTGCACGTCAGAATCGCTACGGACCTCCATCAGGGTTTCCCCTGACTTCGTCCTGACCAGGCATAGTTCACCATCTTTCGGGTCCCAGCGTGTACGCTCTAGGTGCGCCTCTTCTCGCAATGAGAACGAGACGCCCCGGGAGTGCGGGGCGGCCACTGTACGGACCGCCCATCTTCCCTCGGTCCGCGCGAGGCGGACCTTCACATTAATTTCGCCTTTAGGTTTAATCGTGTCCCAATGACTCGCGTACATGCTAGACTCCTTGGTCCGTGTTTCAAGACGGGTCCTGAAAGTACCCAAAGCTATAGCGTCGCAGATCGGCGTTCAGAAGTCTGTCCGAGAGCACCGCGGGCAGCACTCGCACGGGGGTCGGGAACGGCACTAGGTCCGATCGCCGACAATCGCAAGGCGAGAGTGCCGCGGGCCGGACGCGAACAAAGTCGCGACTCCGCGCCATCTGTGTACCGTCGGGCAAGTCGGTCGGGACACCACGGGTCCTGCCGGACGTCCGAGAACGCCGGCCGGGCTCCACCGCAGGCCTTGGGCCGACACCCAACGGATCGCGACGTCCTACTAGGGGAAAAGTGCACGCGTTCGGACTCTGCCAATGCGCACGACGGGTGCGGCCGACGGTCCGAGGACCGTCACCGTCACAAGCCGCCGTTTGCAGCCGAGCACCGAGACGCGATTGAATTTCCCCATTCGAACTTTCGGGTTTCTCAGGTTTACCCCTGAACGGTTTCACGTACTCTTGAACTCTCTCTTCAAAGTGCTTTTCAACTTTCCCTCACGGTACTTGTTCGCTATCGGTCTCGTGGTCATATTTAGCCTTAGATGGAGTTTACCACCCACTTAGGGCTGCACTCTCAAGCAACCCGACTCTGAGGAGAGATCCTCCCGAAATAGACGGAGGTCGCTACGGGCCTGGCACCCTCTGTGGGCTGTGGCCCCGTTCAAGAAGGACTTGGACGCACCGTACGATCTCGGGATAAACGGATCCTCCCTAACACCACATTTCCCGGCGTCCGGTATCGGCCGCGGGATTCGGTGCTGGGCTCTTCCCTGTTCGCTCGCAGCTACTGAGGGAATCCTAGTTAGTTTCTTTTCCTCCGCTTAGTGATATGCTTAAATTCAGCGGGTAGTCTCACCTGCTCTGAGGTCGCATGTAAAAAAAATTTTAAGTGCACGCCGATAATATCGACGATGACGGCGCGTAAATTTTAAACCGTCTTTCTGTCGGCCTGAAACCGCACTAACACACAGCCCTTGTCCACCACCGAATTTTTATCCCGCTGCTATGTTGTTGCGTCGTCGGAAGCAGCCTGAATGTGGAGCGGTCTGTGATCAGACGTCGGTCAATCGAAAATCGAATTCGTTATAAAATCAATCTCGGACACGACGATCACGCGCTCTCTTGGCGTAAGACGACGCAGCAGCAGGACGTACTCGGGCAGCACTTTCGTGCTGCTCGGTGAACGTGGTTTGGTATGCCGTGTGTCGGCGGCGGCCGCAGACGGGCGCGCTACGACGATCGGTGTGCACATTAAAACGTTCGCAGAGAGTCCCACCGCGAGGGTGAAATTTTTTGCTGTCGCTCTGCGAACGTCGCTATCGCGTCTCAGGATGTCGCGTGTGGTGTGCCGTAAAGCGCGCACACGCGTCGTACATCCAACACGCTCCGACGTTTCCCGTCCAGACGGCCCAGTTCGAGATATGGGTGACCTGGAGGACGGAAAACCGAGCAGTCTTTGATATTGACACGACCCTCAGCCAGGAGTGGTCCGGGAACAGTATCCGAGGACCGCAATGTGCGTTCGAAATGTCGATGTTCATGTGTCCTGCAGTTCACAAGTTGACGCGCAATTAGCTGCGTTCTTCATCGACCCACGAGCCAAGTGATCCACCGTTCAGGGTAATCTTTTTAAATTGATGGGGCTCCGAAATGAAACGTCGCCCCATTCGATTTACGGTGTTCTGGTGTGTTTAAAAAGTTCGACTTCGAGTCGATACGAGGAAATCAGGCACGCTTTGCGGCGCGACCCGTGGACGTGGCGGCCGCCGTACACTCGCACATCACAGGGCGGGTCTTTGTACGGTGGCTCACGCGCACGTCGGGTCGCAGTCGTAGCGACCGTCCCTCGTGCATCACTCGTCGTGACGGGGCTTCGAGGTGCGTGCCTCCGGCGGTGAGACGACACACAGGTCGTTCACTCAACGGGCACACACACTCGAGCTCTCGCCACCCAGACGGCCGGGCGAAATCATTGAAAACCTTTGCCTGCCGGCACCCGTGTATCTTCGCACCGTTCGTCTCGTGTGTGTGTGTGTGTGTGTGTTTACGAAAGATTCGTGTGCGTCCCCCCGTACACGCGCACCGGGCGTGTTTGTAGGAAGAGACGTCTGCGCGAATACGGACGACACACATCGACGACGACGACGACGACGACGACGAGACCGAGACGGCGGAGAACACTGCGGCGCCGATATGGCTTTTCAGGTACCCGGTAAAAAGAGTCGTTTACCTGAACCGAGTCGGCGCGGCACAAACCGCGACCTGACCCGTCGGCCGACCCGTCTAGGCGTTTAGTGCGGCGAGGCCTACACGTTCAACGACGACGCATACAGAGACTCGAAAATCGAGAGTGGGAGCAGAGAGGGGCGTACTGTTCGTACGAGTCGACGCTGGCCGCTGACGTCGAATGACCGTCTGCGGCTCCGGCGTGGCGTACGTTCCGCCGCACTCTCCTCTTCGTCGCGTCAACAGAATCGACGACAGGTTTCGTTCCGGACACGTCATCAAGTTTGACAAGTCTCGCGGAGTCGACCCTCTTCTTCTTCTGTTGTTAGACGACAGTTAGTTCAAAAAGTTTAGTGTTTTTACACGTGTTTATACTTCCTTTGTGTGGTAGTTGTTACACGGTAATGATCCCTCCGCAGGTTCACCTACGGAGACCTTGTTACGACTTTTACTTCCTCTAAGTGATCAAGTTTGGTCATCTTCCCAGCAACATCGGCGACGTGTAAACGCCACCGCGCACCGGTCCGAAGACCTCACTAAATCATTCAATCGGTAGTAGCGACGGGCGGTGTGTACAAAGGGCAGGGACTTAATCAACGCGAGCTAATGACTCGCGCTTACTGGGAATTCCTCGTTCATGGGGAACAATTGCAAGCCCCAATCCCTAGCACGAAGGGGTTTCAGCGGGTTACCCGGGCCGTTCGGCCAGGGAGGACACGCTGATCCCTTCAGTGTAGCGCGCGTGCGGCCCAGGACATCTAAGGGCATCACAGACCTGTTATTGCTCAATCTCGTGCGGCTAGAATCCGCCTGTCCCTCTAAGAAGAATTGTTTGTACGCCGACAGTAAAAACCGCGAGCGTGCCGCGGGACCGAAGCCCCGGGCGCGCCGGGCCTTTGCGATGTCGAAATACGCCTAGTTAGCAGGCCAGAGTCTCGTTCGTTATCGGAATTAACCAGACAAATCGCTCCACCAACTAAGAACGGCCATGCACCACCACCCACCGAATCAAGAAAGAGCTCTCAATCTGTCAATCCTTCCGGTGTCCGGACCTGGTGAGGTTCCCCGTGTTGAGTCAAATTAAGCCGCAGGCTCCACTCCTGGTGGTGCCCTTCCGTCAATTCCTTTAAGTTTCAGCTTTGCAACCATACTTCCCCCGGAACCCAAAAGCTTTGGTTTCCCGGAAGCTGCCCGCCGAGTCATCGGAGGAACGTCGGCGGATCGCTAGCTGGCATCGTTTATGGTTAGAACTAGGGCGGTATCTGATCGCCTTCGAACCTCTAACTTTCGTTCTTGATCAATGAAAGCGTTTTTGGCAAATGCTTTCGCTTCTGTCCGTCTTGCGACGATCCAAGAATTTCACCTCTAACGTCGCAATACGAATGCCCCCATCCGTTCCTATCGATCATTACCTCGGAGTTCCGAAAACCAACAAAATAGAACCGAGGTCCTATTCCATTATTCCATGCACACAGTATTCAGGCGAATTTTTGGCCTGCTTTAAGCACTCTAATTTGTTCAAAGTAAACGTGCCGGCCCACCGAGACACACAGCGAAGTGCACCACGGCGGGATTGAGTTGGGCCGGCCCCCGAAAGGACCGAGCCCACCGGCAGGACGTCCCGCGACACGCCAGTTGACACCGCGGACGATGAACCGGCGGCGCGGGACACACATCCGACTACGAGCTTTTTAACCGCAACAACTTTAATATACGCTATTGGAGCTGGAATTACCGCGGCTGCTGGCACCAGACTTTCCCTCCAATTGATCCTCGTTAAAGGGTTTAGAGTGTACTCATTCCGATTACGGGGCCTCGGATGAGTCCCGTATCGTTATTTTTCGTCACTACCTCCCCGTGCCGGGAGTGGGTAATTTGCGCGCCTGCTGCCTTCCTTGGATGTGGTAGCCGTTTCTCAGGCTCCCTCTCCGGAATCGAACCCTGATTCCCCGTTACCCGTTACGACCATGGTAGGCGCAGAACCTACCATCGACAGTTGATAAGGCAGACATTTGAAAGATGCGTCGCCGGTGCGAGACCGTGCGATCTGCTCGAAGTTATTCAGAGTCACCAAGCTCTGACGATGACGTTTGCACGCCACCGATTGGTTTTGATCTAATAAAAGCGCTCCTTCCGTCTCCGGTCGGAGCTCTATTTGCATGTATTAGCTCTAGAATTACCACAGTTATCCAAGGATATGTGGGTACGAACTAAGGAACCATAACTGATTTAATGAGCCTTTCGCGGTTTCACCTTAATTTGGCTTGTACTGAGACATGCATGGCTTAATCTTTGAGACAAGCATATGACTACTGGCAGGATCAACCAGGGAGCTGTTGTGTTCGCCTAAAACGACTCGCACAAGCAGTCTCCGTCAGATTTTGTATTTAAAATCGTCCGGAGACGTGTGTGTGTGTGTGCGGGCCGCTTCGTTGCGTGTGTTGTGTGTGCGACGCAGCGACGTGTGAAACACACGTCGACCGACCACGCCACCACGCTCGAATTGTACCACGACACGACGACACGCGTCTTTGTCGGTGATATTAAATCATGATTCGCGTGCCACCGCCGCGAGATGATCCGTCTCCGGATCTCGATCGTCGCAGCAGCGTCGGCAAATGTCTGTGAGTTCGATTGATGGTACCGGACCGACAGGTACGCGCTCTCTCACGGGCCCACGCACAACAGACGTTGCCGTCTGTTCTCGGCGTGCTGGTGGCCACAGCGATAAGAAACGTGTACGGCTCGCCGGCCGGCAAAAAACTTCCACATTCTCTCGACCCTTCGCTAGATTGAAAGCGACACGGTGTATTCGATGTGAATGTGTGCGTTACGTTTCGGTTGTTGCCTGTCAAATATTGTGGTTCGACAGGCGACAGTTCAGTGAGTTCAAGTGTTTTTGTTAGTCTCGCTCGGATAGAGGAGAGCTGTCGCATAGTTTTTAACAGTGCTCGTATCGTCGTCAGACGACGACACTCACACGTAAAAATGTTCTCGTCGACCACATGAGGACCGCTAACGAAATATCGCTCGCTAAATCCGTGGTCTCGCTGTGTACGACGACGCACACGTTCGATGATGCACAATTCGTTTTGGTACGGTAGTTGTTCGTGCCGACGGAGCCCAGACAGACCAGCTCCTGGGAAGGACACACACCAACAATCTGCCGCCCGTGCAAGCGAACCGAACGTCGTCGTTCGAGTTTTTGATCGAACAGGCGTTCCCCATGGACGGAGCCACCGACACACCAACCGAATGGCCGAGATGAACCAAATCGGCGGGTGCCGTGCGGACGTCCACAATCTACAAGCCCGTCGCGGAGGGACCCATCCGCCCAGTTCACTGAGCCGACTCGATCTCCTCTCATAGAAGCGCACTTGACTCTGCCAGATGGTTAAAGCAACTCGCGTACCGGGGCCGATCGCCGGTCGGCCGGGCTACCCGCGGCATGCAGCACTGCTGGCACGATTTACCTGCCCGCTCGAAGGTAATCACCCGCCAGTTCGGATTTCGATTCGACACATCAGACTCTCGAGTTACGGTGCATTTTTTGAATTGCCTCTTACCGGTCGACCTGGCTGCCCGCCAGTTCGGAGTTACGACGCATTTTTCGTTTACCTCTGATTTCGTTTTAAACGAGAGAAACAACTTGTTAAAAATAAATAAAAATGTTTGAAAAAAAAAAAATTGAAAAATTTTGAAAAGAATTGAAAATTTTTGATAAAAAAAAATTGAAAATTTTTGAAAAAAAAAATTGAAAAAAAAATTCGAAAATTTTCTCAGGTTACGGCGCATTATAGGTTGGCCTCGTGCCGGTCGACCGGGCTGCCCGCCTGTTCGGAGTTACGACGCATTTTAGGTTTACCTCTGATTTCGATTTAAACGACAGAAACAACTTGATAAAAATAATTAAAAATGTTTGAAAAAAAAAATGAAAATTTTTGAAAAGAATTGAAAATTTTTGATAAAGAAAAATTGAAAATTTTTGAAAAAAAAATTCGAAAATTTTCTCAAGTTACGGCGCATTATAGGTTGGCCTCGTGCCGGTCGACCGGGCTGCCCGCCAGTTCGGAGTTACGACGCATTTTAGGTTTACCTCTGATTTCGATTTAACCGACAGAAACAACTTGATAAAAATAATTAAAAGTGTTTGAAAAAAAAAATTTGAAAATTTTTGAAAAGAATTGAAAATTTTTGATAAAAAAAAATTGAAAATTTTTGAAAAAAAAATTCGAAAATTTTCTCAAGTTACGGCGCATTATAGGTTGGCCTCGTGCCGGTCGACCGGGCTGCCCGCCAGTTCGGAGTTACGACGCATTTTTCGTTTACCTCTTCGATTTAAACGACAAAACCAACTTGATAAAAATAAATAAAAATGTTTGAGAGAAAAAAAATAGAAAATTTTTTTGTTAAAAAAAATTGAACATTTTTGATAAAAAAATTGAACATTTTTGAAAAAAAAAATAAAAGAAAAAAAAAATTGAAAATTTTTGAAAAATAGAATTGAATATTTTTAATAAAAAAAATTGAAAATTTTTGAAAAAAATAAATTGAAAAAAAAAAATCGAAAATTTTTTCGTTTGGATGTCCAAACGAAAATTTTTGAAAGGAAGAATTAAAAATTAAAAAAAAAAATTGAAAATTTTTGAAAAAAAAATTTTTTAAAGTTTCTTCATTTTTTTTTTCAAAAATTATTCGTTTATTTACATACTAGACACTACCTTAAAAAAATTAGTTTCTCGAAAAAGCACTTTTTTTAAAAAAATTTCCAAACCCACTCGTTTTTGAAAAAAAAAAAATTTTAATTTTTTAAAGTTTCTGCCATTTTTTTTTTACGACGCATTTTTCGTTTACCTCTTCGATTTAAACGACAAAACCAACTTGATAAAAATAAATAAAAATGTTTGAGA
>OY294050.1:45885744-45948244 GCA_958510825.1 Brachypterus glaber | reverse complement strand
CTCACGCGCACGTCGGGTCGCAGTCGTAGCGACCGTCCCTCGTGCATCACTCGTCGTGACGGGGCTTCGAGGTGCGTGCCTCCGGCGGTGAGACGACACACAGGTCGTTCACTCAACGGGCACACACACTCGAGCTCTCGCCACCCAGACGGCCGGGCGAAATCATTGAAAACCTTTGCCTGCCGGCACCCGTGTATCTTCGCACCGTTCGTCTCGTGTGTGTGTGTGTGTGTGTGTTTACGAAAGATTCGTGTGCGTCCCCCCGTACACGCGCACCGGGCGTGTTTGTAGGAAGAGACGTCTGCGCGAATACGGACGACACACATCGACGACGACGACGACGACGACGAGACCGAGACGGCGGAGAACACTGCGGCGCCGATATGGCTTTTCAGGTACCCGGTAAAAAGAGTCGTTTACCTGAACCGAGTCGGCGCGGCACAAACCGCGACCTGACCCGTCGGCCGACCCGTCTAGGCGTTTAGTGCGGCGAGGCCTACACGTTCAACGACGACGCATACAGAGACTCGAAAATCGAGGATTCAACGACGAAGCTTACAGAGACTCGAAATTCGAGGATTCAACGACGAAGCTTACAGAGACTCGAAAATCGAGGATACGGCGCGGTTGGCCTCTTTTGGCTTGGTTTCGTTTGGCCTTTTTTGTTAAATGTTAAGTCGAGGATATGGCGCAGTTGCCTGCTTGGCCTCTGTTGGCTTGGTTTCGTTTGGACTCTTTTTGTTAAATGTTAAGTCGAGGATACGGCGCAGTTGCTTGCTTGGCCTCTTTTGTAGGTTTTTATCTAATTTCATTAAAACGAGTACACACGGCGCTGTTATCGGTACGGTTACAAAAAAAAAAAAAAAAAAAAAAAAAAAGTCCAATTTGAAGTTACGGCGCATTTATGAATCGAGGTTACGGTGCATTTTTGAATCAAGGATACGGTGCAATTTTGAATCGAGGATATGGTGCAATTTTAAATCAATCGAGGATACGGTGCGATTTCGATTCGAGGATACGGTGCATTTTCGAATCGATACGGTGCATTTTCGAATCAAGGATACGGCGCATTTTCGAATCAAGAATACGGTGCATTTTCGAATCTAGGATACGGTATATTTTCCATCGAGGATAAGGTGCAGTTTTCAAGTCGAACAAGGTGCAGTTTTCAAGTCGAACAAGGTGCAGTTTTCAATTCGAAGATAAGGTACAGTTTTTAAATCGAGGATTCGGTGCATTTTCAAATCGTGGTAGTTCATTTGGTTCAAAAAGTGGTCACTGGCCCTTAACTTTTTTGTCACGATAGATATTTACATAAAATTTTTTCAACATTATCCCAAATAGTTATAGATTAGTTTACCATATTCAAATTAAAATAAAATTTTCAGTAGCGTCCGTTATAATATAGTTTGAATAACTTAAGTCAAATTTAAAAAATCAATCCAGTGGTGTTCGTTATAAGGAAATATATTCACTACCTCTTGCGTTTTTTAAAAAATGTAGTGATTTTAGATTTAATCTCCTTTAAAATAAGTAAATTTTGTTGTTGTTAAGTTTTATAAATACCAAATTAAAAATCTCATTTGCGTACGTCGAAAGGATTTTATAATTTATAAACAGTTATAACTTTAATATATTTTATACTTTGATAAGATTTATTTAATCCTGATATAAGGTAATTATCATTTATGGTAAATTGAATAAAAATAAAGTCCCGTATCCGGTAACCTAGCAGGAGCTATGTTGCCAAGATAAACCGGTAAGATTTCTTTTACGAAAACCAAATACTGGATACTAAGATAAAAGTATCTTTATTTTATAAGGTAACTAATAGTTACTAACTTGTGACATTTTAAATGTTACATTATTATTAAACACATCAAATTTGTAATAATTTTTTTACTAGATATACATGGTGTATTTGAAATAGAGTAGGAAATTTTAACAGGTGATTCTACATGATAAAATATGACAAAAAGTTCCTATAAACATATGTCTAAAAATGCGTTTTTTGTCCCAAACTTTTTTCTGTGTAACTTTTTTGCAATTTTAGCTTTGAAATATGATTCCTCAGGTCAAAATACATAAAAAAAGGTACTCTTGTTTTAATACTGTTTAATACCGTTTTCGATAAAAGGCATTTGAAGGTGAAATTCCACGGTTCGAGGACGAAAAATTAAATACTAAAATGTTGAAAACCTAAATTTTAATGATGCAGGGCGAATGTACATTAAAAACTAAGAAAAAAACCTCATATACAGGTACTTCCAAAAATCAATCCTAATGGAGCTATGGTCTCCTAAATATGCACCATTTTTAAAGGGCTATGGTAGCTTTAAACTTTTTTTCTTAGTTTTTGATGTAGAATAACATTGCATCATTAAAATTTTGGTTTTCGACATTTTAGTATTTAATTTTTCGTCCTCAAACCGTGATATTTCACCTTCAAATGAACTTTTCTCGAAAACGGTTAATCCTACAGTATTTGATTAATAAAAAAAAGATATAAAAATAATTTAAAAGTGAGGAAAATATATGCCTAGGTAGTTTCTACAATGTTTTTGACTGTAAAATGCTGTATTTGTGCCTTAACAATAAAGGTATCATTTACGCCCCCCAGACGTAGAACACTCAACAGAAAAAATATATAGTTAAGTAAGATAGGTGACCGCCCAGCAGAATTTTTATATAGCAGCGGATGGGATTCTGCCCGGCAATATTTTTAGATAGCAGAAATTGGGAGTGGAACTACCCAGCTATCTTTTTAGATTGTGCCCCGCAATATTTTTAGATAACACCGGCTAGGATTGGCATGCCCAGCAGTATTTTAAGATAGCAGTCTGGGAATAAAAGGGTTACAACTTTTTTTTTGACAAATAACACTATATATTTCTTATTCTTAAACCTACAGACCTTTTTCGCATGGAACATCCCCTATTCACATTGCAATATTTTTAATAGCCATTTTATAATTTTTTTGTTTTGCATGATTAAATAATAAATAAAAATCAGACCTTTCTTAACAATAAAACCCTAATATGACATTTTCCCCAACGGAAAAGACCTGTCAAACTTTTGCGCGCTTTTGAAACAAAGCAATCTTATTTATGAAAGAAATCAGTTATAAAAAACCGTATCAAATCTCACACGTCATCCATCGGTCACTAGTTCCCGCCTACAAATTTGCCTGAAAACGATGATTATAATTTCCTAGATAAAATAAGCTTTTCCTAGTACAAGATAATATCTACTTCGAGACATATGACTCAAATTCATGTACTAAAAACTTTCGGAAAGATATATATCATTCGAGATGCATCTGACCCAGACTGTGTAACCAGGTGATATTTTCGTTTAAAATTTGATATATGCTTATAACGTGTGTACATGTTCACGTGGAAATATGATAGATATATAAAATAAAACCTTCAAAACTTATAATTAATTAAAATTAACACGAAATTCGTACCTGATTTAATTTCACTAACACACAACCACACTCTTCGCCTGTAGTCCCCTATCCAACGACAACACTCCACCTTAAACGTGCCTCTGACGCGATAACAGCCTTTTTGAAGCATTTGGCTATACGGAACTGTTTTCATCTTTTTAAGTGGAATTTCTGGCTGATAACGTTTGATATTTAGATCAAAACCTGTTGATCTTTTAGGCCGTTAGTTGTCAAAAATAATTTTGAATTTCTCAATACATTTTATTTTTTTTTCTAGACACCTTGTATATCCAATAAAACAATTCTACAGATTTTGTGTCTATATTTCAGACTTTATCTAAAGTTGAAAAACCTTGAAAAAATAAAACTGAATTGCCTAAAAACTGATTTTATCTCTCAAAAAACTTTAAATATATATTATTTTTTTCTGGATACCCCGTATATCAAATAAAAAAAAATAATATTGTGGTTTTTATGTGAGAACATATTGGGCTAGACGCACATTTTTTTTATACCGTGAAAATTTTTTTTGTGCTATCATTACGCCTAAATTGAAACAATGTAGTGAACTTTCAGACTTAAAAAGGCGCAGCTCCGCCATTTAATAACAAACTCTGTTTTTTTTTTTGAGGTTATCCATTTACTATCCCTTTATACCGTGCCGTGTTAAAAAAAATATAAAAAACCTTGTGCCCTTAAAAAAAATAAAAAAGCTAAAGAAACATAACTTTTTAAAAAATGGCTGTGAGTGGCATTTAATTTTTTTCAAAAGTTCTGAAAATAATGAGGAATGATTCTCTTACCCCAATGAAGAACTTTGGTGGGTCACCCTAGTATATAATTTATATAATATAAACCATATTTAGATTATTATTATTGCATAATTACCTCACTATTTTAAAAATTTAGAGAAAGATTACCTTGGTATTGTATTTAAAATACAAAATAGCCAACTTCGGCAAGCTTCGATAACAACGAAACATCTATGTATAAATTAAATTTATAAAATTAAAATGCTTTCTTTTCAGTGTATGTTTTTAGGTTTAAAGAAAAATTAGGTTTTTTATACATCAAAATGTTCAAAATAACTGGATTAGAAGTTTTTTTTTTATGTTTTGTTTGAATTAATTTATTTGACAAAAAGTTATACCACTTAAAACATTGGGCTCCTCTTTTTGCGAAAACGGTAAAAGTTAAAAAGTTCAAGTTTAGGGCTCTGTTACTAACAAAAAAAAATATTTATGAAAAAAATTGTTTACAAAACCATATAGTCCAATCATTTAGCAATGCAATGGTGTATAGTTTATGCCAAAATTCAAAAGAACGTTTTTTTTCCAAATGGCCAACTTTGGTCCCAAAAACTCTACTGTGTGACGACTACGACCGGGTAGCCGCGATCGAGTCGTTGAGACATCTCCAATGCATTTTAAAGCTTCGGTTTTTTCCAAAAGTCGCAGTCGCTGACGACTACGACCGGGTATCCGCGACCGAGTCGCATATTTGGCAGGGGTGCTTTTGCCAATCTAAACTGCTGACACTAGAGCAGTACCGCTCAGGGGTTATTCTAAGCTTTTTTTGTCAACCGCAAAAATCTGAATGAGGCGCATTCACCAAATTTGCAATTAATATTAATTAAATTAAAATTAATTAAATCCAAATTAATTAGTTCCAATTTTAGGCAAATCAAAAATTGCATCTTTCAGGGCATTTTTAAAGATTTTTTTACCAAGTATTCATTTAAGACAATAAAGTTCAAGACTTGTAAGGGAACGTTCAAGTATTACGTAACGCAAGTTTTGATCATTTTGGACCCCCACCCCCCCCCCCGTAACGTTATTTTTCTATACCATTAACATGGGCGTAACACTCCAAGAGTTCTACCATTTCAAATTTTTTAAAAATAATAGAGAAAGCTCGAACGTGAAAAAGTTTACAAATTTGAAGGTTTATGCTAATTTTAAATCGATGTTAATTCTAAAACTTCCTAGCGCCGCAGGCGATTTTTTTTTCGAATTTGAAGGTCTGTTTTAATTTTAAAACAGTTTTACAATTTCACATTTTATAAATATTCTATAGATTCTTTTTACGAATTTGAATGCTAATTTTAAGACAGTAGGTAATACAATTTTTTTATTTTATAATTTACTTTAATTTTTAAAACCCTTCTATTCACTTCACTTGACAATACAACTTTATATAACTTTTACCTCCCCCCAACCCCCCACCCCTAAAATGAAAAAAATCCCTTTTTTACCCACATGAGATAATTTACAACTAAATTTAGGTTACAAACTCGTTTAGTGATAATAACATTTTATAATAAATTTTACGTCCCCCGTCGTCTTCCCATCACCCCCCATACGCGAATAAGGCTAGGTTAACCCTCTCTCTGTTTTACCCACTTAAAATACACTTAGAAAGCTAAAATTTGGTACACATGCTTAACTTGGTTGCCAATACAATTTTATATAAAAATAATTGCAGAGAAACAGACAAAAAAATAAAAAAAAGCCCTTTTTGAGGTAAAAGCCGTTCGAGGTAAAATCTTTCGAGGTGATTTACTTTAGAGGTAACCAGTTTTCGAGGTAATGTCCTTTCGAGGTAAAATTTTTCGAGGTAACGTCTTTTTGAGGAAATGTCCCTTCGTGGTAAATTTTTTCGGGGTATTTTTTCGAGGTATTTGCTTTCGAGGTAAATTTTTTCGAGGTAAAGACCAGCTCCCAACTAAAAAGTAGAAAACAAGATATTTATACAAATTTACAAATACGAGATTTTTAAAAGAAGGGTTTTGGAAATGTTGCCGAAAATCTAAAATTAAAAATTCCAAAACATAACATAAATGTACTTACGGTAGTTTTTAATTTGTCAAAATCTCCAAAAAACGTCCTAGAGAAAAAATTGTTGTATACAAGTATGCAGTATCGGACTGAACAGGTGAGATAGTGAGAAAAAAATTCACGGGAGTCCCCCTGTTTTGGGGCCCCTCATACATTGGGGGCCCCTCGTACGTTGGGGACCCCTCGTATGTTGGGGGCCACTGTCGGAAGAGATGGCCTTTTTTTGGTGTTTAAAATTTCTCATCAAAATTTTCCACCCAAGAGTAAATCTTTTTTCCAGAGGTGATGCCTTTTTTTATTTAGTCATCAAAATAGATTTGAGGATATTGCTTTCCCATTTCGAAATTTTTCAATATTTCGGGATAGCCTTGTATTTTTTTTACTTTTATTTACTTGGGGGTCCCTCATGTGTCACAAATCTCACGAGCCTCGACTTGTCCAGTCCGAAACTGCAAATCTGTTTCATGAATAAACAAGAAATTGACGAAATTTAATTTAATTTTGTCCAATTTGGCTTTAATTTGTGGACAAAATCAGTTTTTACTTTTATTTAAATTTTGTTCAGTCTGTCCAATTTTGTCCACCCGGACAAAATACAAACTTATATTCTGTACCATTAATGGTAAATGGTAAATTACATCGGCACTTAGTGCTACTATTGAAATCTTCGCCGAAAAGTTAAAATCTTTGACCACGTTTTTTTTTTTTCACATTTCTCGACATTTTAGACTATTCTGAGTCGAAATCAGTAAAAAAAATTTTTGCGTCCCTCTGTCTGTATGGGTGTAAACTCTCTAACTCCATTTCTACATGAGATATCGACTTGCGGTTTTTTGCATATTGTTTCTTGTCGTATTCCGAAGAGCTGATTAGATTTTGGGGGTAAACGATTGGGGGTAAGGGGGTAAAAATAGGGTAAAACTCCTATTTTTAGCGTTTTTTGTTTATAATTATGGCAATTATTATTGTATTTGGTTAATTTAGCACTTATATAAAAGATAATTTTAAATTGGTCAAAAATTTTTATAAACAACGTTTTCCTAATACGCATTGTTTTCGACATATTGGTGTTTAAAGCAGTAAAAGGTTTTTTTAAGCATATCTCACATATTTATAACCCGATTTCAAAAAAATATATTTTAAATAAAAGCTCTTTTTAAGCCCTATAAAAAGTGTTATATACAGGTTTTTCCTAGAATAAAATGTTTTAAAGATACAGAATTTAAAATCAAGCAAAACACCTAGTTTGAAATTTGCAACGTTTCATCTAGTTTACAAACTTGTATTAATTAAATCTCTCTGCATCTGATCAAGGAATATTTGTATGATAAACAGAGCCCGGAAAGTTGGAGCTATGAGTTATCTTTTGTCAACTTTTTAGCTTCTATCATAGATACACTGGCATTGGGTTGTTATAGGGTGGGGATAACCGTCTTGCGGTCGTTTGGACTTTTTTGAATTGATGCTAGGCTCATGAACGAAAGAACAGCTACCTTATCCCCGAGGTATAACCGTCGCAATACGAACTGGCAACTGTGAGCTGAGGCACGGGGAAGAGAAGAGGTAAAATATAGCACTTAGTAGTAGCAGTAAATTTTTGGGTTGGCGAAAGCCGGACAACTAGGTAATTTCTGGCCCTTTTTGTCACCCCAGGCAATCCCAGCCATTTAAAATTTTGGGCTCTCCTTGAACCTGCCCGTCCTTTCAATAAAGGTCAGGATATTGGCCCAGGGGAGATCTCTTAGTTCTTCTTGGTTGAGTCTTTGAGTTTTAAAGACTTGCAACCTGATCCTGTCGTATCTGACACACTCGGCTAAGTAATGAGAGGATGTTTCATTCTCTCCGTACTCTGGGCGTAGCGGACTCGCTAGAATCCGCATTGTTGCCAGGTGCTTCCTTAGCTTGCAGTGGCCCGTGAGGACCCCTACAAGTTGTCTGAGTGCAGTTCTTCCTTTTTCCAGCAACCAGTCGGTTTTTGATTTGCTTGGGCCAGCCAGGAAGTCCCTAGCTTGCCGGCAACCGTCGACCTCCCTCCATTGCTCCTTTAGCTTGGTATAAGCCCACTCATCGAGAGCCGTCTTAAGCTGCTTCCTTGTAACACCCAATATAGGTTCCGGCCCCGTGCAGGCCATCCCTGATCCAAGTCTTTCAAGTTCATCTGCCTTCTCGTTTCCGGGAATTCCACTATAACCCGGTACCCATACCAGTTGAACGTTTTTGGTCCTTTTATAGAGCACTTAAAGTATAGGCGATCTTAAATTTTTCACATTCCACTGAGGTGCTAGTTCATAAAATGTACACAGTAAGATGATATATATTAAATAGTTATTCTTTCTATATTTAATCTATGCTGTTAGAGCCACATAGTTGGAAAATCTTTAATCAAAAAATTGGAAAAACTTGAGCTATGAATTTTTTTAGTCATCACTTGTTTTTCTGGGAAAAGTTAGTAATTCTTCAACTTAATGCACATTTCCTGACTTTTTTCTTTTCAATTAAGTAACTCCAATAAATGTAACAGAATTTTATGCTGGATAAATCATTCCTACCCATTCCTACCAGTGAAAAGCATCCTCCAACCATAAATATGTTTAAAACCCCTAAAAATAAAAAAAATATATAAAATAGTAATTTATGGTACTAGTGGGTAAAGTAAGATATTGCCCATGAGAAAATTAACCAAACGAGGCGTCAGCCAAGCAGGTTAATTTTCGAGAGGGCAATATCGGTTTACCCATGAGTGCCATACAAGGTTTTATCCAATAAATAGCTTAGGAATTCATATTTTTATTAAAATATTAATGACATTTACAAGAAAATAATTTGACAAGTGACAGTTGGGTAAAATGGGTAAAATAATTATCCACTTAATAAAGTAAAAGCTGGTAATTGTCTTATTATCTGTATGTATTGGATAATAGTTATTTTCTTAACTAGTGTATTAAGTGGATAAAATCACTTAATACACGATTTGAGAATTTAATTTTATCCAACACCTTTTATTTTTAAATAAAAATCTATAATTTTGCGAAAAATTATGTCAAAAATATTAAGATAAAGTTTTCTTAATACTAAAATAATAGGTAGCCATGGCCTAAGTATGCCTATTAAAAATAAACAATTGCTAGTTTTACATTTCTTACAAACGTCAAAATGGACGCGGTTATGACAGAATTTTTAATAAAAACAGTATTTTATTCAAAAACTAAAGAATAATTTGGGGTTTTATTTAATTTTTATGGTTTAGTTAACGTGCTTCTATTTATAAAAGAGTTATAATACTTAATTAGTAGGGTATGTAACTAATTTTGGGTGAGATCAAAAGCTGTACGTAAAAGAGTGGGTGAAAAATTTTTTAGTCTCTAGTGGAAAAAAACTCACTTTTGACATTTTAAAATAGTGCTTAAAACAAGTGTTTCTGTGAAGGTGTTGGATAATAATAATTTAACAAAATTTTCATGTTATGGGATGCTCTTAAGGGGGTTGTAAAATTTAAACTTTAAACACATGTAAATTTATTTTTCATTTTGTGTAAGTAACAGGTAAATCAGGAGCAGGGTGACCACAAGATTTTCAGATTTAGATTAACTGATTTTTTACTGTATTTAAAAAATACTGTCAACAAAAATAGATTTTTCCCTACAGTTAATAAAAAAACAGTTTTTAAATAGTTCATAGTTTTTAAAATTTTAACCCCTTTAGCCCATTTTGATTTATATAGGGTGGCCACTTTTTTTGAAACAAAGGACCCCGCATGTTTTATATGTAAATTGAATTTCCGTTAAATTGGCTAATTTTTTAATATGTTGTAGTTGATGACCAACTGATCAAAAGCTCTCGTGGGCCCAACTCAATCCCGCTTCTAGTTTTGGAGATATGGCTCATAAAAGCTTTGGCCATTTAAATCTGAAATTCTTGAAATTATTCAGAAACATTTACGTTTGGTTCTTATGTACTCATGTTAAAGAACATGTTAAGCCAAAGATATTATATATTTTTACGAAACTAGAGTCGTAAAAAAAATTAATTTAAAAATGTTGGCGAATGCGCCAGCATAATAATGCACAAATGAGAAATGATAAAAAAACTTTCGTGAAATATGCTATAAGTTTTACAGCTCATAGTATGTGCCTTTTTGAACAAAAAACTCTTATGGAAAAACTTTTGGAAACTATTCATTTCCCCTGTAATAATACTTCGGAGTGGTAAAATTGTCTGACACGTAAAAAACACTAAAACATACCTAATAATTATTACATATAATTCGTTTGAAATAAAATATCCATCGACCCCAATCTAACGTCATTTGAAGAGAAACGTCTTCTGTGTAATATTGATGTTGATAGCTCTTTTAGTTAGGAAGTTATGATAAGAATAACAAGATCTGAAAAAATAATATGAAACGGATTGTTTTATGGCAGATCTATAAGTTGAATAAAAGTGTTATCGACATCAATATTACACAGAATACGTTTGTCTTCAATTGACGTTAGATTGGGGTCGATGGATATTTTATTTCAAACGAATTTTATGTAACAATTATTAGGTATTTTTTAGTATTTTTTACGTGTCGGACAATTTTACCACTCCGAAGTATTATTACAGGGGAAATGAATAGTTTCCAAAAGTTTTTCCATAAGAGTTTTTTGTTTAAAAAGGCACATACTATGAGCTGTAAAACTTATAGCATATTTCACGCAAGTTTTTTTTTTCATTTATCATTTGTGCATTGTTATGCTGGCGCATTCGCCAACATTTTTATATTAAATTTTTTTACGACTCTAGTTTCGTAAAAATAAATAATATCTTTGGCTTAACATGTTCTTTAACATAAGTACATAAGAACCAAAAGTAAATGTTTCTGAATAATTTCAAGAATTACAAGAATTTCGGATTTAAATGGCCAAAGCTTTTATGAGTCATATCTCCAAAACTAGAAGCGGGATTGAGTTGGGCCCACGAGAGCTTTTGATCAGTTGGTCATGAACTACAACATATTAAAAATTTATCCAATTTAACGGAAATTCAATTTACATATAAAACATGCGGGGTCCTTTCCCCGACTTTTTCCGGTTTTCCAGGCAATTTTTTTGATTTTTCCCTGACCAATAAGCAGAGTCTTATGACAAAAAAAAACGACTGTTTCCCGACATATATGGAAGAAGAAATCTTGTATAGAGCCAGTAGAAAAGAAGGGCTTAGATAGCTTAGCTTAGTAAAAGCGCCAGCTAAAATTTTTACAATAATATGCAAAAAGTGCGGAAAGTTTACTTTATTTAAACAAATGAAGCCTTCACAAATCGAAAAAAATTATATAAATTTGTAAAACAAGCACAATATTAGCGCCGCAGGCGAAAATTTTTATCTACTTCAGTCCCAGGTCTGGCAAAAAAAAGTATTTATAACTTAGGTTTTTTTTCGTCATATTTTAGAACTTTATCAAACACATATTTTTCTTAAATAAATATTTAAAAAAATAACAGTGCCGTTGAAATTTTGTAGATTTTAAGGCACTGAAATAATTTTAAAATGTGTTCAATATTTCCTTGAAGGTTGGTATATAGGGGTTTTTGAGGTCGCTAAATCTCCTAAGGAAGGGGCTGGAGGAAAAGTTTATTTACAATACTTTCATAAAAATTGGCATATTATACACGGTGTATTTGAAATAGCGTCGGAAATTTTAACAGATGATTCTACATCATAAAATATGACAAAAAGTTCCTATAAACATATGTCTAAAAATGCGTCATAAGGGAGCTACGCCCCTTTGAAAGTGGCTAAAAAATCGGTTTTTATTTAATATCTCAGGAACCCTTTGAGATATATCAACGAGGTTTTGCACGTCAACTAATCCTACCAAGGCCCGTTTTTATGTGTTATTTTTATGTACTTATTTCAACCAGAAGTGTGCGAAACGGGGGGGGGGGCGCTTATCAGTTTTTTCTCCAAAACTGTTTTCTGTGTAACTTTTTTGAAATATGATTCCTCAGGTAAAAATACGTAAAAAAGGGAACTCTTGTTGTAATACTGTAGGATTAACCGTTTTCGAGAAAAATTCATTTGAAGGTGAAATTCCACGGTTCGAGGGCGAAAAATTAAATACTAAAATGTTGAAAACCAAAATTTTAATGATGCAGGGCAGGAATGTACATTAAAAACTAAGAAAAAAACCTCATATACAGGTACTTCCAAAAATGAATCCTAATGAAGCTATGGTCTCCTAAATATGCACCATTTTTAAAGGGCTATGGTAGCTTTAAAAGCGTTTTTTCGACCTACATGTATGGAAACTTTTTTTCTTAGTTTTTGATGTAGAATAACATCATTAAAATTTTGGTTTTCGACATTTTAGTATTTAATTTTTCGTCCTCGAACCGTGAAATTTCACCTTCAAATGAACTTTTCTCGAAAACGGTTAATCCTACAGTATTTCAACAAGAGTACCTTTTTTATGTATTTTGCCCTGAGGAATCATATTTCAAATAAAAATAAAATTGCAAAAAAGTTACACAGAAAAAAGTTTGGGACAAAAAACTGATAAGGCCCACCCGTTTCGCACACCCCCGGTTTAAATAAGTACGTGAAAATGACATATAAGGATGGGCCTTATTAGGATTAATTCAAGTGCAAAACCTCGTTAATATATCTCAAAGGGTTCCTGAGTTATTAAATAAAAACCGATTTTTTTAGCCAATTTCAAAGGGGCGTAGCTCCCTTATGACGCATTTTTAGACATATGTTTATAGGAACTTTTTGTCATATTTTATCATGTAGAATAACCTGTTAAAATTTCCTACGCTTTCAAATACACCTTGTATATAATAGGAGTTTTTGAGGTCGCTTTTGAAAATAAAAAAATTCTAACTCTAACCCCGGGGGCGGGGGGTAGTTAAATTTAATTGTTTACATTGTTTCGTGAACATTGGTGTATAGGGGTTTTTGTGGTCGATGAAATCTGATAACAAAAATTTTCTAACTCCACTGTAGATAGTTTTTTTTTTTTTGAAAAAATCCTTTTCGCCACGTATGGCAAACT
Organism: Brachypterus glaber; assembly: GCA_958510825.1. Lineage (NCBI taxonomy): Eukaryota > Metazoa > Arthropoda > Insecta > Coleoptera > Kateretidae > Brachypterus > Brachypterus glaber. The sequence goes on along the minus strand of OY294050.1, from coordinate 45,934,920 downwards.
TGGCATTGAAGAGGTTAAAATAATATGAAAAAAAGTAATTTATAAATAAACTAAGACTTTGCAAATAAAAAATAATACATGAATTCATAAAAAAACACGAAATAAGTGCAGCAGGAGAAATTTTTTAAAATTATATTTAAAAAAGTAGATAAAAGTAAGTTATTAATTAAATTAGGCCTTTCCAAATTAAAAAAAAATACATGCATTTGTAACAAAAGCACAGCATTAGGGCCGCAGGCGAAAATTTTAATTAATTCATAAAAGAATAGCAAAAATATTTTTTTGCTTGTTCTTTACAGCTTTATAGCTAAGAACAATTTCGAAGGTGAAAATATTGCAACAACAAAAACTTGTTTGGCAAATTTGTTTTTTATAGGCAAATCTTTTATACAGAAGTATAATATAGACGCCGCAGGCGAAGATTTTTTAATAAATAAAGTTTAAATAGCAAACTGTGGATTGGAAATATTAAATTTTTCATGAGTTTTTTTTAATTTTTTCTTTTTTCAAAATTTTCCCCGACAACTCATAAAACTCCCTGACCTTTCCCGGTCGATAAAATTCCCTGACTGTTCCCGGTTTTCCAGAGAGTGGCCACCCTGTTTATACCAAATATTATTATTATTCTTGTTTTATACTTTTTAGTTAATCAGTAGGGTGTTTTTTTTTTTATTAAATTATTTACAGGTAAAACTGTCCAAAATATGCCTTACGTACTAGATGTAATAGATAAATGTTTGGTTTTACTTACCTTCATAGTTTTAAACTCGCTCCACTTTTGACACTCGAAATGTTACTTGTTTTAGTTTTTATTAGGAAATTGGTGACATTTATTCGTTTAGTATTTTGTTCATCAATTTGGTCCATATTTGAGCCAACACACACATGAGACATAACTCACTTCTTCTTCTTAGTTATTGGCCTTTGCCAAAGGGACAGCTTGCCACACAACCATAGTTTACCCTGGTAGAAAAGTACATAAATCTAACTTAACATTACATTAGATTAGTGACATTTTTATGTTTAGTCTCAAACGTTATACAAAAACGTTATAAAATATATAAATCTAACCTTAAAAACTAACGTTTGGCAAAAACGTTATAAAATACATAAATCTAACGTTAGTTTTCTAACTAAATTCTAACCTTTTTCTCACCTTATTCTAACTTTAAATATTTTTTAAATTTCCATTATTAATACGTAAGTTATAGTAGAAAATACTCATTTCAGACAGCTATGTGCCTAGGTTTGATAATTATTTATTATTTCTATATTAAGTTTAAAAAAATATCCCCAAAAGTCAAAATTATAGTAAGTCTGGCAACGCTGTACTATAATTGAAAAAATATTTTAAGATTCTGAATGTATAAATAAATATTAACTAAATATAAAGTTTTCCTGAGAGGTAAACGTATTTATAGAAGTACAGGATATTACACGAAAAATATTTAGGGCCACCTAAAAAGATGGCTATTTTATAAATAAATTTAACGAAATTATGTTTAAAAATATTATGATTGTTAAAATATATTAAGATTTATTTATATGAATAAATTTGTCTCCAGCTGCCATTTTATGATGCAGGTAGAAATTTCCTAGTTGGCCACGCCCCCTCCGAAAGTTAGATATTAAACGTACTTATAACGTATTTCTAACTTAAAAATTTAACGTTAGATTAACGTTTGTAACTAACGTTTGATTCTAACGTTAAAAAGCGGGACATTTGCACATATTTTATAACGTACTTTTATACAGTTTTCTAACGTTAGAAAAACGTTATTCTAACGTTAAATTTCTACTAGGGTAATAATTGTTTGTTTTATTATATTATGGACCTTCAGGAGTTACTGTTTTTTTACTGACCCTATTTCTGAATAACCCTGTATATATAAGGAACCAATCGTGATCACCTAGGGATTTTGACACAGTAATCTTAATAATAAAAATAAATAGTTTTGGCAAAATAAATATACAGATATAAGGAGCTGTCCATATATTACGTAACGCAATTTTTCAAAAAAATTGACCCCCTCCCCCCTGTGTAACAAACTGTCACATTTACCAACACCCCCCCCCTGCGTAACAATATAAAAATTTGTATTTTTTTTTCTAACATATCTTGATACAGAATTCCGCATAATGCAAGACGGTAAAAAGGCGGTGTAAAAATGATACATATTTATTATAATAATACATATAGCACTTAATGTACTTAAACGAAAAAATCCCTCAAACTTTAAAAAAATATTCATAATCAATATCACACAGGGAAAAAATACTAGGTACCTCTTTTTACAGTGTGTCACATACAACACGTATATTGTTTATGCACAGGTACACAAAATAGTACACACTTTGGTGTTCTGTGAGTACACATTCCGATGATTCATCGGCAAGATCACGCAAGAACAGGGCTGTAGGATTTTTTTTAATATCAATGTCAACAGTTTTTTTACTGATTACAATATTATTTAAATATGCATAGTTTCGTCAATTTTTGTGTGAAAAAGGGAATTATGGGCCACTAAATAGTAATTTATGTTAAAATAAAAATACATCTGCCAAGCTTAGGAAATAAACATTAAATTTATTAAATTCCGTTACGGTACGTTTACCTAGACCCCCCTCCCCCCTGTCACAAACTCTAACAATTTCTCTGACCCCCCACCCTAGGCGCGTTACGTAATATATGGACAGCCCCTAAAAGTTATTCAGTTATTGATGGATATGCATAGATACTTAGCTCGGCAGGACACACCCTGTTGGCTGACACAGTTGGCAAAGTTGGCTCACAAACGGACGGCACACTTGGCTGACACAGGACAATACAGTTGGACAACACAGGACTGGACAAGAAGCAGTTGGCACGTAGATGAAGGGTTCCCCAAGTCGGATGGCTTGGAATCCAAACTGGTAGATCTTGATTCAGCGAATCACAGAATTTTACTGAATATATGAAAATATGAAGTACCAGTTAAACTAATAGTTCAAGTGGAGCCCTGTAAATAAATGGCAAGACTTAGCCATGTGGCCACAAAACTCAAGAAAATATAACTTACGATGGATAAACTCCTGCAGGTGCTCGACAATATTATTTATTGATTGGTTGAGCTATAAGTATATTACAAAGTCATGGGGAGTCCAAAATAAGCTTTAAGCTTGTGCTAGGGACTCCTCATTAATTTAGGCATACAAAATTATTAAAAATAATTGTGTTTCTGACAGTTAATTTTTTTCTTCTTTAATTCTTGCTAAATCTTCATCCTTTTTATATTCCTTATTTTCCATTCAAGTAATTATAACCATTTTCTTTATTTATTAACTTTTTTATTCATTAAAAATCTTAAAGAAAATTTTTGATAAAAATAATATTGACATTGCTTTAAATAATATAAAAATAAAAATACTAATAAGGGAACGTTTAAGTATTGCGTAACGCTCCTAAGGGGGGGAGGGGGGTGGGGTCATTTTGGAGTGTTACGCCCATGTTTATGGTCTAGGAAAATAGCGTTACAGGGGGGGTTCCAAAATTTGCGTTACGTAATAATAATAATAATAATAATAATAATAATTTATTAGTCATTAGTTGGTACAATGAGTACATATGACAAGTCACAAAAATGTAAATATACAAATAATACTATTTAAAAACATGGAGTTGGTATAAATTAAATAAGAAATAAAAAACATATAAATGTAAGCATGCAAGAACCTACTATTGGTAAATTACTGATTTATGATAAGTATTCGTCTACTTTATAGTAACCCTTTTCAAGAAAAAACTTTTTAACCATTTTTTTAAAGGTGGTATAAGTGGAGATACATTGTAATTCTTTTGGGAGTTTATTAAAAAATACTATACAATTGTAATAAGGAGAATCCTTAAATAAAGTAGTTTTATGTTTAGGAATACGCAATTCATTACTATTTCTAGTATTGTAAGAGTGAGAGTCAGAATTACATGAGAATTTGATAATACTTGATACTTGAACGTTCCCTAACGACGGAATAAATATGTGATAACAAAATGGCATTCAGCGGACAGCCCTTGTGCACAAAATTTGGAGGCACACCAGTAAGAAAATGCGTGCAATAACTCAAAAAATATTTAACCTAGAGACTTGCGGTTTTCACCATAAAAAAAAACACATTTTTTTCTATTAAATCGAATAAATTATATATAATAATTAGTTTCGATAGTTTATTGTTTTTTAAAGACAGCGGCAACAAGACTTTCCCAAAATTTTGAAAACTTTCAAAACGTAGAAAATACACTGCTCAGTAAAAGAGCGTTCCCATTTTTCACCTCCGCGCGTAAAATGGATTTTTTATTATCAGATTCACTTTCAGCAACCATAAAAACCTTAGTATACCAATTTTCACGAATACTACCCTCTGTCCCTTTGGGGGTGAAGTTAGAATTTTGTTATAATCAGATTCCCTTTCAACAACCTCAACACCCAAATAGACCAATTTTTACCCCTCACCCCTCAGGGGGTGGATTTAGAATTTTTTTATTATCAGATTCACTTTCAGAAACCTCAAAAACCCCAATATACGAGTTTTCACAAAAACTACCCCCCACCCCTCAGGGGGTGAAATTAGAAAAAAGTTATTATCAGATTCAAATTCGTCAACCCCAAAGGCCCCCCTATATACCAATTTTGTGGAAAATATTGAAAATATTTTAAAATATTTACCCCCCTCACCCCATTGGGGGTAGAGTTAAAAAAAATTTATTATCAGGTTCAATTTCAGCAACCTCAAAAACCCCCATATAGTAATTTTAAAATTTTTCTAAAAAAATGTATTTTTGCCCATTTGCCCCCCTTGCCGCACCCCAATGTTCACCAAAAACAATCCCGAGCGAGAACCTTTGGTAATATACCTGTATGCCAAATTTCAAGTCTCTAACTTAAAGCGTTCTTAAGTTATCGTGCCCACAAGATTTCCCGGACAGACCGATCGACCGACCGACCGAACGATCGACAATTTTTTTTTTTGCTTGAAATTGATTTATATTGAAATAAAACGTCATAAAATGCAAAAATACGCAAAAAAAACTTTTGAAATTTTTTGCACGAATACAAGGCTTTCCGAAATTTTGAAAATGGGAAGGCAAAATATAGCCTGGTTTGTAAAAACTATATATTTTTTTGTGGTTTTCTATTATAGCCTATACACGGTGCACTTCTGAGGGGTGTTTTCCGAACTTGCGGCGAATTTTAGTTTTTCTTTATATTCTTGTTATTTATGTAGTAACCAACGATTTAAGACCAAAATTAAAAAAATCTATCGGTTAGTTTTTTTTTAATTAGTTTTTTTTTTATAAAAATCTGCACCTGGTTAATTATTTGTCTATATCTCAGCTATTTCCAATTATAATAAAAATATTATTGAAAATAAAATAAAGACTGCTTAATTTTCTACAAAAAAAGTAAGTACCATTTTTTTTTATATCTTTTGCCGTTTTGTCACAATACGTGATTAAAGTCTGAAGTAAAACAAAAAAGTATAAATTCATCTTTATATTTATAAAAATTATCTAGGGAGGCTTATTTTACTGTAAAATGTCAAATTACCTTAAAACACATTATTTCTTTTAATTAAGGTGGCTTCTGGCAAAATTTGAAAACTGACGTAAAGATGTTTATTTTTTTATGATAGTTTTCAATGTTAACATTTAATGTATTTTTATAAGAAAGAAGTTTTTTAAATAAAAATGAATTTAGATAATCATGAAACTAATGGAAAATTATTGTGCGTTGTTTGCTTTACAAAAACCAAAACCATTAAGCCAATTCCAAGTACATTATTTTGTAAAAAGTAATTTGGATGTCCGTAAATAATTATTATGTTTTAGTTTTTAAAGTCAAAAAGTTAAAAATTTACTTAATTACTTTTTTATGCATTGGTAATAAATTTTTATTTATTTATTAATAAATTTATTTATTTAGTGGCAGGTTTTTATACAACAATGTCATGGAGAGCCCCAACAAACATGCTTTTAGACATTTCGTATCATCATAACCTATTTTTTTTATTAATAACCAAAATAATGTACTTGGAACTAGTTTATTGTTTTTGATTATTGTAAAGCAAACATTGTACAATATTTATTTATTAGTTTCATGATTATCTATATTTATTTTTATTTAAAAAACTACTTTCTTACAAAAATACTATAAATCTTAAAATTGAAAACTATCATAAAAAATAATAAACAAATTTACGTCAGTTTTCAAATTTTGCCATAAGCCACTTGATTAAAAGAAATAATGTGTTTAAAGGTAATTTGACATTTTACAGTAAAATTAGCCTACCTAGATAATTTTTAATAAATATAAAGATGAATTTATACTTTTTTGTTTTACTTCAAACTTTAATCACGTGACAAAACGGCAAAAGATATAAAAAAATTGTATTTAATTTATTTGTAGATTATTAAGCAGTCTTTATTTATTTTTTAATAATATTTTTATTATAATTAGAAATAGCCAAATAATTAAATAGGTGCAGATTTTTATAAAAAAATCTAAATTAAATAAAAAAAACTAACCGATAGATTTTTTTAATTTTGCTCTTGAATCGTTGGTTACTACATAAATAACAAGAATATAAAGAAAAACTAAAGTTCGCTTCAAGTTCGGAAATCACCTCAGAAGTGCACCGTGTATAACTTATAGGCAAGCGCCTTCGCCAAAATTGTAAATTTTATAATATTTGAAAAGTGTGAGTTCTAAAGGGTCTATGTGCCAAAATATTAAATCGATACAACTTTTATAGACACATAGACAGTTTAGAAATAACACTCTTCATTTATTAAAATCTTCTGCTTGTTTTTTGTTAATATAGTACATAGAAAAAACGGATTCCTTGAACCAAGGAAACGTGTCTTTGTATATGTTCAAAGCCATATTCTCTTGTTTCAAGGCTGGCATTTTCTTGAAATAAAGTCAATGTCCTTGAATGAAGAGCACGGGTTTTTGGAATAAAAATCCGCGCTTTTTATTCAAGGACATTGACTTTGGTTCAAGAAAATGCCAGCCTTGAAACAAGAGAATATGGCTTTGAACATATCCAAAGACACGTGTCCTTGGTTCAAGGTATCCGTTTTTTCTATGTATACTTAAATTGTATTTAAAATTTATTGCGAACATTAAGGCTAACAAAGAGACAGGCAGACAGACAGACACACGAAAATTAAGTATTCCAACACTAAAACCTTTTTAAACTGGTAATTGTATTTAGTGGTGGGCTCGGCCCATCAGCACCACAAACCAATGCAGTCTATATACTTTAAATATACACGGTGTCCCACGGCCCAGACAGCACAAAGATGACTTAAAGAGATCTTAAAGATGTCGTAGCTCGTCATTCAAGACATCTTAAGAACGTCGGTTTTCGCCGTATATGCATCTTGAAGACGTCCTAACGACGTCGTATGTGACAAAAGGTAGCTTCTTTAAGACATCTTTTTTAAGACGCCTTACTGACGCCTTGCACAGGCGACTTTACAATATAATACCCCCTCTCATTTACGTTGCTAGGCACGGTCGTATAGATATAAAAAGCGTAATAAGAATTAGAATGGGAGGTAATTTATTTGTCAAAAAAGATCTTAAAAAAATGTGATTTTTTAATTTTTTTTTTTGAAAATTTCTTTTATTTTTTTTTATTTTTTCGTTTTTCGTAAAAAGAAAATAAAAAAAATGAAAAAAACATTATTTTTTTGTTTGGACTGGATCTTAAAAAATGTGATTTTTTTTATTTTTTTTTTGAAAATTTCTTTTTAATTTTTTTTTAATTTTTTCGTTTTTCGTAAAAAGAAAATAAAAAAAATAAAAAAAAAATATTTTTTTGTTTTTCAAAAAAAGTTCTTTAAAAAAAATGGTATTTTTTTTTTAATAGTTGATTGTGGTTAATTTATTTTTAGCGATGAGTATCAAAGTTAAGACGTCTTGTACCGATACTTAAAAGACATCCTATAGACATCATAATCAGATATCTTTTAAACATCCCTAAAAAGAAGTCCATAAGATATCCTTTTTATGTCTTTAGGCGTCCAGACATAATTAAGATCTAAAATACACTGCCCAGTAAAAGAACTTTCCCATTTTTCACCTCCGCGCGAAAAATGGATTTTTTTATTATCAGATTCCCTTTCAACAACCTCAAAAACCCCAATATACCAATTTTCACGAAAACTACCCCTCACCCCTCAGGGGGTGGATTTAGAATATTTTTATTATCAGATTCACTTTCAGCAACCTCAAAAACCCCAATACACCAGTTTTCATGAAAACTACCCCCACCCCTCAGGGGTGAAATTAGGAAAAAAATATTATTAGATTTATATTCGTCGACCACAAAAACCCCTATATACTAATCTTCACGAAAATATTGAAAATATTTACCCCCCGACCCCCGCGGGGGTGGAGTTAAAATTTTTTTATTATCAGATTCAATTTCAGCAACCTTAAAAACCCCCATACATCAATTTTCAAATTTTTGTAAAAAAATGTATTTTTCCCCATTTGCCCCCCTTGCCACATACCAATGTCCACCAAAAACAATCTCGAGCGAGAACTCGAACATGCCTGTATGCCAAATTTCAAGTCTCTAGCTTAAAGCGTTCTTTAGTTATCGTGCCCACAAGATTTCCCGGACAGACAGATCGACCGACCGATAATTTTTTTTTGCTCAAAATTGATTTATATTGAATAAAGGTTCTTGGTAAGTAATATAAAATATTCTTCAGTAGAGATCAGGGAAAGAACATCATTAATTTGTAAATTCAAAAAGAAAAAAAGGTGGATAACAAATGGTATAATCAAGTCTATAAAAACACGTGATTATTTGTTTAGGCAATTTACGAGAAGTCCTTTAGATGAAAACATTAAACAAGAATACTTGCAATACAGAAACAAGCTAAATTCGTTAATTAAAAAAACAAAACAAAATTTCTTTAAACAAAATATCGAAAACAGTTCAGATTCCAAACAGCTTTGGAACACCGTTAATGAATTTACAAGCAAGAAACTTAAATCGGATAGCAAAATAAAAAAAGTTATAGTTGATTCGGTTGAGTATACCAATGAAAAAGATATAAGTAACGAAATTAACAATTTTTTTTCTGAAATAGGTGAAACTTTAGCAAATAAAATTAAACGTAATAAAAAACACAAATCTTTTAACAAAAAAAATCGAACAATACCAAATTTTGAATTAAAACCGACAAATGAAACGGAAATTATATCCTTAGTTCAGGGCTTAAAAAATAAAAAATCCAATTTAAGCGTAGACATTGTTTCAAACGAACTTTTAAAATTAAGTATTCAGATTTTAGCGAAACCACTTTGCCATTTATTTAACATTTGTCTAAAATAGGGAACGTTTCCAGATAAATTTAAAGAAGCCATTGTTATTCCTCTATTTAAATCTGGAGATAAATCTAAAATCTCAAACTACAGGCCCATATCTCTTACGTCCAACATTTCTAAACTTTTAGAGAGGATCATTAAATTACGCTTAACTACTATTCTAGACAAATATGAAATTTTATCTAAAAGACAAGATGGGTTTTGTAAAAATAAATCAACTTCTGATGCGATTTTCATCTTTTAAAAAATGTATATCAAGCCATGGATAATAGTATACCGGCTATGTGTATCTTTATTGATCTAGCAAAGGCTTTTGATACAGTGGATCATAAGCTTTTGCTAGAAAAATTAGAAAATATTGGTATTCGTGGTACAGCGCTAAATCTTTTTAAAAGTTATTTAAATCAGCGCACTCAAAAAGTTTTAATTAATGGTACTTACAGCAGCAGCAGAGAGTTAAAGTTTGGTGTTCCTAAGGAACGGTATTAGGGCCGGAATTGTTTACCATTTTTATTGATTTATTACTTCAAGAGGCATTTTTAGGCGAGATTTTCTCTTTTGCTGATGATACAGTAATCTTTTATAAGGCATCATCCTGGGCTCGCCTAAAAATGCTAATTGAAAGTGATTTAGTAAATATTTTAGGATGGTTTAACGTTAACGAGCTTACAGTCAATATGGATAAAACAAAGGCCATCCCTTTTACCTCCCTTGAGAAAAATCTGCCAGGCTTTGACTCTTTATCTATTGATGGTTTATTAATCTCTGTTGCTAAAAGTATTCGTTATTTAGGTATCAATATAGATTGCCACCTCCGTTGGGATGAACAGGTAGATTCATTATCAAAAAAATTAAGAATGTTAGTTTACAAATTTTACCAACTGCGAAAAATTCTTGATTTTAAACATTTAAAAATGATTTGTTTTTCATTAGTGGAATCAGTTTTACAATATGGTATCATAGGATGGGGTGGTGTAAGAAAAACTTTATATTTAAAACTTGAAACAATACAAAAAAAAAATAATTAAGATTATCCTTAGGAAACCTCGTAGATATCCAACCGTTCAAGTATATAATGACTCCAATATACTGGAGGTACGTGAACTCTATGTCAAAACCTTACTTGTCCATTTTTATAAATATAAAACCGAGTTTAATACAATAAGTCATAGCCAAAATACTCGCGCTGCTTCATCCAATGATATTGTATCTACTCGTTTTCACAAAGCTGTTGGTCAAAGATACTTTATGTATTTTATACCTTTATTTGTAAACCAAATACCAAATGAAATAAAAAATTTGCAATCTAAACCATTATTTATAAGAAAAGTTAAGCAATGGATAAATCAAAACAAATTGTTAATCGAGTCGACTATACATCCTATTACTTTCTAGTATTATTTTGGTTATATTTTTATTACTGTGTATTTCTTTATTTTATTTAATGATATTTGTAAAATTATTTGTCTTTTTCGCTTTTTGACCTTACATTTTTTTTGAAAACATACCTTTAATTCATTTTATTGCTTACTTTTTTATTATTTATATGTCTATTTTTATTTTTTATGTGTTTTCACATTTTAAACATTGTGTATTTTTTTGTAATCATAAATAAATATTGTTTACCAGTAAGCCTCTTATGGTCAGGAATTTAAATATTCCTTTTTAAGTGGCTTTCTGTACTATATATTTCTTTATTTGAGTTTATTGTAATGTATTTTAGCTGTCATCATTTTGTATGTTTTTTTTTATACAAACTTTATTATTCTGTTAAATGATTTTTACTGTGATTTCCATGTTGATTCTAAATATAGTCCAATGAATAAAGGTTTTCTGCTCAAATTCTTTCGTAGCAGACCGATTGACGTGAAATTTGAACAGTACTTAAAGGATGGCTCAAGGAACAAAAATGACCTAGTGCCGATGCGTGCTTTTACCCTGGGGGTGAATGTCACCCCTCATCGGTGGTGGAAATTATTATCCTCAAAACAACTACATGAATCGATAGAGGAATAAATTTTAAGCAAAAAGTTTCATATAAAGTTATATCGATAAGAAAATACTTTCTGAGTTATACATGATTGAAAATGTTCGGTTTTCATCGAAAAAATACATATTCTTGAACGATTTTTCACGAATAACTCGAAAATCTTACGTTTTAACAAACAAATTGTGATAAACAAAAATAAGGCTAATAAAAATACACTGCCCAGTAAAAGAGCTTTCCCATTTTCACCTCCGCGCGTAAAATGGATTTTTTTATTATCAGATTCACTTTCAGCAACCATAACAACCTTAGTATACCAATTTTCAAGAAAATTACCCTCTGCCCCTTTGGGGGTGAAGTTAGAATTTTGTTATAATCAGATTCACTTTCAGCAACCTCAAAAACCCCAATACACCAGTTTTCACGAAAACTACCCCCCACCCCTCAGGGGGTGGATTTAGAATTTTTTTATTATCAGATTCACTTTCAGAAACCTCAAAAACCCCCGATATACCAGTTTTCACAAAAACTACCCCCCACCCCTCAGGGGGTGAAATTAGAAAAAAGTTTTTATCAGATTCAAATTCGTCAACCCCAAAAGCCCCTATATACCAATTATGAGGAAAATATTGAAAATATTTTAAAATATTTACCACCTCACCCCTTGGGGGTGGAGTTAACAAAAATTATTATCAGATTCAATTTCAGCAACCTCAAAAACCCCTATATAGCAATTTTCAAATTTTTCTAAAAAAAAATGTATTTTTGCCCATTTGCCGCACCCCAATGTTCACCAAAAACAATCCCGAGCGAGAACTTTTGGTAACATACCTGTATGCCAAATTTCAAGTCTCTAACTTAAAGCGTTTTTAAGTTATCATGCCCACAAGATTTCAGGGCTTCCACCGAAAATTTTCAGATTTTTTTTATGATTTTATGACAATCTTAGGCATTTTATGACAAAATATTTGGACAAAAAAGCGCAAATATTCCATTTTAAATCCTTATTCTACAGCACCTATCTCTAGCCAGGGCCAGACCGAGCCAGTCGAAGCCCCGGGGAAACTTTTTTCCCGGGCTCCCTATTTTTCCAAAATATAATTTAGTGACGGCACTTGTACAGGGGGCTGAAGTGACGCCCCTCCTAAAAAATGGTCGTCAGTTCTTTATTAGCTAAGTTAGCGCCGCAGAGGATTTTTTTTTACGAACTGGCGTTTTTTTTAATTTAATATTGTTAATTAAAAAAAATGAAGAAAGCCCAAGCACTGCAAGTGAAAAATCTTACAATTTTGATGGAGTATTTTAATTTTAAAACAGTGTTGCAATTCAAAATTTCATAAAAATACAAAAAAGCTCTTTTTTTAAATTTAATGTTAAATTTAACAAACTTGAATTAAAGAAACAAAAAAATAGTTGTCAGGCATTAACTAAGTCAGCGCCGCAGGCGACATTTTGTACGAATTCTGTTAATTGACGTTAATTTAATACTGTAAAAAAAAATTTAAAGCCTTGTTAAAAGCACTAGTGCAAAGACGAAAATTTTTACGAATTTGAAGGTTAGAAAGGACCCTCATATTTGCTCATTAAATAAAATATGAACTAAAATAAACTGTCGACGTCGGGCACTCCTCGAACCCGGGTCCCGGGGTAGCTTCCCTCTTAATTCGGCCCTGCCTCTAATATCCCTTTCTTTAGATATAACCCTTTTAAAAATAGCTTATTTGCCCATTTGCCCCATCCCGATTTTTACCAAAAATAATTCCAACCGAAAAGGAAAGCTATGTACTGAAGTTGAACTCTTTACATCACAGCATTTTTGAGTTATCGTGCCAACAAGAATTACCGGACAGACCACCACCCCGAGGGGGATGTTGGTGTTGGACTAGAAACAATTTCAGCGACCTCGGAAACCCCTATATGCCAATTTTTACGAAAATACTGTAATCGTTTGAAAATTATTACTCCTTTACCGCAAGGGTGAAGTTTAAACAGATTCAACTCAAACAAACCCTCTATACCAATTTTTACAAAAACATTTAAAAATGATTGCCTCTTACCCCCAGGGGATGGAGTAAGAAAATATGTATTTCAAAATTTAGTTCAGCAACCTAATATAGCAATTTTCACTAAAACATATTGTAAATATTTAAAAATAATTACCCCCTGCCCGCCGGGGGTGGAGAAAAAAATGTATGAACAGATTCGGTTTCATTGATCTCAAAAACCCCTATACACAGATTTAAAAAAATATATTTAAATATAATTGCCCACAAAAGCCCAAACCAAACATCAGAAAAAAAAAACAAAAAAAAAATCTTTCCCAGGTCGCTCTAAATTATAAAGTTGAGTATTTTTATGAAATTTTATGACTTTTATGACAGTAATTTTATTTTATGACGATTTTAGGACAAATTGGGTCATTTTATGACAAGTACTTGTCTCCCACTTAAGTGGGAGGCCTGCAGGTCTTCCCGGACCTCTAGACGCAGTGGTCGATAAACTAAATACCTACGAAATATAATAAAGAATCAATAAATCCAAGTCAAATTTCAGCAAAAACTACTAATTTTCGCGAATAATATTTTTTTTTTAAATTATTTTTTTTTCGAAAAACAAAAAAAAATACACTGCCCAGTAAAAGAGCTTTCCCATTTTTTACCTCCGCCTGTAAAATGGATTTTTTATTATCAGATTCACTTTCAGCAACCATAAAAACCTTAATATACCAATTTTCACGAAAACTACCCTCTGCCCCTTTATGGGTAAAGTTAGATTTTTTTTATAATCAGATTCACTTTCAACAACCTTAAAAACCCCAATATAACAATTTTCACGAAAATTACCCCCCACTCCTCAGGGGGTGGATTTAGAAATATTTTATTATCCGATTCACTTTCAGCAACAACAAAAACCCCAATACACCAGTTTTTACGAAAACTACCCCCACCCCTCAGGGGGTGAAATTAAAAAAAAAGTATTATCAGATTCATATTCGTCGACCCCAAAAACCCCTATATACCAATTTTGAAGAAAATATTAACAATATTGAAAAATATTTACCCCCTCACCCTCTCGGGGGTGTAATTAGAAAAGTTTTTTTATCAGATTCAATTTCAGCATCCTCAAAAACCCATATATAGCAATTTTCAAATTTTTCTAAAAAAAATGTATTTTTCCTCATTTGCCCCCGTTGCCGCACCCCAATGTTTACCAAAAACAATCCCGAGCGAGAACTTTTGGTAACATACCTGTAGGCCAAATTTCAAGTCTCTAGCTTAAAGCGTTCTTAAGTTATCGTGCCCACAAGATTTCCCGGACAGACCGATAATTTTTTTTTTGCTCGTAATTGATTTATATCGACATAAAACGTCATAAAACGCAAAAATACACAAACAATTTTTTTTTGAAAATTTTTGCACAAATACAAGGCTTTCCAAAAATTTTGAAATTTTCAAAATGGGAAAGCAATAATATATATCTGGAAAGCCAAGGGGGGCGATGGCCCCCCTGCCCCCCCTTCGGGGCGCGCATGCTCTCATGCATTTGTACTCACCAACTCTACTGTGTGGGTGGAGATATGCAGGAGTAAAGATGTGTGACAGTAGAGATTTATGAGAGTAGAGATTTATGAGAGTAGAGATTTGCGAGAGTAGAAAAACAAAGTGTAGATGTAATATGCTTCCTTATTAAATCTTATTTCTTAATTATTTAATTTTAAAATTTACCTCATTTAAATAGTATACTTTTAAAGTAAATTTTTAAATTCAATAATTAGGAAATAAGATTTAATAAGGAAGCATATTACATCTACACTTTGTTTTTCTACTCTCGTACATCTCTACTCTCACAAATCTCTAGTCCCACACATCTTTACTCCTGCATATCTCCACCCACACACTAGGGAATGTTCAAGTATTACGTAACGCAAATTTTGATAATTTTGGAGCCCCACCACCCACCTGGATTTAGAAGGCACAGTTTGAGAAACAATATATACAGAAACAGTAATAAAAATTTTATTTTTGTATTTTGAATAGCTGTATTTTGGTGAAGGGACTGTCAATCCACCTGGAATTTGGCATGTGCCTAGACAGTTTAATAGTTATATATTTTTAATAGGCCAACATAAACTTTTATACCTATTTAGGTAACCAATTTTTTGAAAAATTTTAGAGAAGGATTTTTGCTAAAATTTAATAGTTGAAATTTGGGTCATGTAATACGATTAACTGGACTTAAATTTTACTCTATTAATCTTGAATATAATTAACTTTAATTTTCGCGACCACCCTACTGGACTATTACCTGAATAGTGTCACGTAATCATACAATGGTTCCTTAGTTTCAGTATTTGGACTTTTTCTGTATTTTCGCATACATAGTATGTATAGGAATGAGTACAGACTTGTTGTATGGTCTTCTGGAAGTCATTGCTATAGCCCTTGGTTCCATTTGTTCAGTAATTTCATTGCTTTTACAGAATTTAGTTTATTTTTCGGTGTTCACAGTTATCAGCCTAAAATCCTCGCTAAAAAAACAATAACAACATCTTGTAATCTATTATACATTACTGGAGATAACTATTTATGTACTTCAATTAATTTTACCTTTGTAAATACTTCTAAAGCTTGTTAAAGTTTGATAAATACTCGGCGTCATTGTTCACTTATATTTCTAGGTTAGTTCTACCCTCTCCCCATACTAGGGTTTGAAAGGATGTATTTCAATAGAGTTTATTGCTGTTCTATACTAATACAAAAATACTGCTAGTTGTGTAACTAGGTATTTTAAACTTATCACTGATCAGTTTTATTCTTTTGTCTATTTTTCAACCGGTATTCATAAAAATACTTCCATGTAATTTGGGTTGCAATCAAAAATTTATATAATACAATACGACCATGTATTTTGTGTTGCCTAGTTTCGGGCACCAGGAACGGATATTACAGATTTTTAAAAATTTTAAAAAGTCCAAACCAATTTTACTATTTATTATTATTAGAGATCAGATTTTACCGAGTCGTGATGTCAGAATCCATAGCCGGGTACAACAGAATAATAATTTTATAAAAATGTTTTATAAGCTATCAAACTATTACATTTACAAAGAAAGGTAAAAAATTATGAAAATCCCCTAACGTTGAAAATAAAAAAAATTTAAAAAAAAACAGATCCGAAAATTATGATTTAGTTGGACTTTTAAATAATCCAAATTTTATTTAATAGTATTGTAACATGGTGGCTGGGTATAACTTTTATCAAGTTAAAAAAAATCTGCCTGTCCAATCCTTTTCTATTTGCAATAACCACTCACGTGACTCGTCACGTGACGTTTATAACTTTTTAAAATTTTTTCGAAATCATGATTTTTACTCAAATCTTTTTTTTTTCATATTATAAATAAAATATAAATAAAATACAAAATTACACAACTAAAACATATAGTGTTTGTAGAAAAAGCAAACTACCGACGAAATCGTTTTGTGTTTTACTCGATTTGTGAACAGGTGACTGGAAGGTGAAATCTATTTGAACTCTTTATAAACATGTTCTTTGCAGAGATCTAAAAGCTCTAAACTTGTTTCCGTATGCGTGCGACGAAATAAGTGAGATGTAAGATCAAGCGTGTACCATGTACGTTATTTTATTGGTTAGAATCACGCGCATGCGGAAACAAGGTTTTTATTGGAAGTAAGGGCATATCCACAGGCTCGCATAACAACATGGTACATAACAATGCGATGCCGTGATTGGCTTGATGTGCCGCCATGTATCTTGTAAATTAATCACGGCATCGCATTCTTATGTTTTATGTTCTTATGCAAGCTTCTGGATAGGCCTTAAATTGAGTCATTTTGTTTGACTTATCCTAGCAATGCGAATTAATTTCTTTTTCTTTGCTTTAACTTTTTCTTTTTTAATATACATACCTATTGGGCCTAATATTTAATTGTCACCGTTCATTTAATTAGTTAAATCCCTTTATAAAATGTTCGTAAAATCATTACTTACTACGGTTAAATCGTGGATTCGAGATTATCTAGAACTAGAGTTCGACAGCAATATTTTGCACTGCACATTTTGTAAAAAGACTTAACTTGGAAAAGAACAACTAATATTTTTAGACATGTGAATACAAAAACCCATAAAGGAGATGAGGAGCAAGGACAACTTAATATTTAAAGTAAGTAAAAAAATACAAAATTAATTTTAATCACAAGTTATAAACGTCACGTGACCTTTTATTGCGAATAAAAAACGATTGGCCAGGCAGATTTTTTTTTAACTTGGTAAAAGTAATACCCAGCCACCATGCCACAATACTATAAAAATAAATTTGGATTATTAAAGAGCCCAACTAAATCGTAATTTGCAGAATTGTTATTTTTTTTTAATTTTCTTTTACCTAAATAAAACGTTAGGGGATTTTCATAATATTTATATAATTTTCTTTGGTAATGTAGTAGTTTGGCAACATATTAAACATTTTTTCTAATAATAATTAGAGATCGGATTTTAGGGAGTCGTGACGTCATAATGCATAGCCGGGTACAATAAGTTAACAAATTCACATTAATTTTATAAAAATGTTTAATATGTTGCCAAACTACTACATTACCAAAGAAAATTATATAAATATTATGAAAATCCCATAACGTTTTATTTAAGTAAAAGAAAATTAAAAAAAATTACAATTCTGAAAACTACGATTTAGTTGGGCTCTTTAATAATCCAAATTTAATTTTATAGTATTGTGGCATGGTGGCTGGGTATTACTTTTACCAAGTAACAAAAAAATCTACCTGGCCAATCGTTTTTTATTCGCAATAACGTGACTTTTATAACTTGTGATTAAAATTAATTTAATATTTTTTTACTTACTTTAAATATACCTATATATAAATTGTCTTTGCTCATCTTCTTTATGGGTTTTTGTGTTCACATGTCTTAAAATATTAGTTTTTTTTCCCAGGTTAAGTCTTTTTTACAAAATGTGCAGTGTAAAATATTGCCTTCGAACTCTAGTTCTGCATAATCTTTAATTCACTATTTAACCGTAGTAATTACTTAAGTAATGGTTTTACGAACATTTTATTAAGGGATTTAACTAATAAAATGAACGGTGACAAATGTCCAAAGGAACTGTGTCAAATGAATATTAGATTAGGCCCAAACGAAATGATTCAATATCCTTGCAATAAAAACCTTGTTTCCGCATGCGCGTGATTTTAACCAATAAAATAACGTACATGTTACATGCTTGATCTTACATCTCACTTATTTCGTCGCACGCATACGGAAACAAGTTTAGAGCTTTTAGATCTCTGCAGAGTACATTTATATAACGATTTCAATTAGATTTCACCTTCCAGTCACCTCTTCACAAATTGAATAAAACACAAAAAGATTTCGTCGGTAGTTTGTTTTTTCTACAAACACTATAAGTTTTAGTTGTGTAATTTAGTATTTTATTTATAATATGAAAAAAAAAAAGATTTAAGTAAAAATAATAATTTTGAAGAAATTTTTAAAAACATTTTTCACAAGTTATAAACGTTACGTGAGCTGTTATTGCGAATAGAAAAGGATTGGCCAGGCAGATTTTTTTTTAACTTGATAAAAGTAATACCCAGCCACCATGTTACAATACTATTAAATAAAATTTGGATTATTTAAAAGTCCAACTATCTCATAATTTTCGGATCTGTTTTTTATTTTTTTTTCTTTTCTTTTACTTAAATAAAAAAGTTAGGGGATTTTCATAATATTTATATACTTTTCTTTGTAAATGTAGTAGTTTGATAGGTTATAAAACATTTTTATGAAATTAGTATTCTGTTGTACCCGGCTATGGATTCTGACGTCACGACTCGGTAAAATCCGATCTCTAATTATTATACTTATTACCATTAGTCGGCGTAAACTCAGTTATGACTCATCAACGTTGAAAATAAACACAGAAATATAGGCTTACGGAATAATTTTGCCGAATTATGAGGGAAATTTTTATAAAGGTCACTAAATCAAAACATTTGACGACTAATTTGTTACACACAACAATACTGACTACATATTAACTATAAATATGTATATATACAGCCTCTTCCAGAACTCGAGTTTAGAAATTTGAAAAAAATTAAAAAAAAAAACATCTTCAATACTAATTAAAAAGGAAGCTATTTAATCTGACCGATCCTGTTGCTGATGTTAAATTACCTACAAATTAGTTTTTCCCTACTTATTAGTAACTATGGTTGCATTTTAATTGTTGACGCGTGCATTGTTTGACTTTCAACTTTAGAATTTTTTTAGGTTATATATTTTGACAAAACCGACAAAGGCTATCAAATATTCTATTTTTATAGGGTCACTCCATCCGGCGGTGGTTTTTTGACATTAATAAATATTTATGTCACATTAATCACCATGTCAACCTACAGAATATGTACCTTCAATAATTAAATTTGCTTCCATAGCTACAAATTTAACTTTTAAAGGTAATTTAACATCAGCAACAGTATTGGTTTGGACTTAAAGCGTTCTTATTTTTGAATTGAACGAAGATGGATTTTTTTTTGACATTTTTTTCATATTTTCCAAAGGGTTTTTAATATACCCTCAAATTTCTGTACGCTAGTTCTGGAACAGGCTGTATATCGGTGTTTTTCAAAGAAAATATCGACATTCGATTATTATCTTTTAAGAATACGAAAGTTTTTCATTTTTATTTATCGATAACTTTTTTTCCGACCTTACTCGTTTAAATGGGATCATTAAAAAAATCAAGATTAAAAGAAATAAATATGTAAATGTTTAATACCTTGCGTCAACTGGAAATTCGCCGAGTGCTGCTTATTACAAGGTATTATTTTATACCACAGATGTCAAAGGTTGAGTTTTAAACAAAGTTAACTTTAATTAAAACTTTGGGCCTATTTTAAAAAAAATTTACTTATTATTTTTTTTCCTTTTATTACTCTTTCAGAGTTTTTTTTTCATTTCTCATTTGTGTATTATGCTGGCGCATTCACCAAAATTTTTAAATAAAATTTTTTTACGACTCTAGTTTCGTAAAAATAAATAATATCTTTGGCTTAGCATATTCTTTAACATAAGTACATAAGAACCAAATGTAAATGTTTCTGAATAATTTCAAGAATTACAAGAATTTCGGATTTAAATGGCCAAAGCTTTTATGAGCCATATCTCCAAAACTAGAAGCGGGATTGAGTTGGGTCCACAACAGCTTTTGATCAGTTGGTCATCAACTACAACATATTAAAAAAGTAGCCAATTTACATATAAAACATGCGGGGTCCTTTGAGTAAACAGTTTTATTTATGCAGTTATAAACATATGAAAATTGCAGTATCTACAAAATAAGGGACTGTTACTAAGCTAAAAAAGCAGTAACTCCAAATAAGATTTTATTATAAAAGAAAATAATAGTGGCATATCGGACAGACAGTTTTTTATTACGTAATATATTGAAATAAAATTAGAAGGATTTAAAGCATTAATAAAACAGTTTCTTTTTGCATTATTATAGTTTTTGTATGACGCTAGATTTTCCGGAAATAGCAAAAAAAAAATCTGCAGCCCCTAAGTCTTTGTTCATTAAAACAATTATTTTTGAAAACAAAAAAAATAATAAAAAAAAAATATTTTTTTATTTTTTTTTTCGTTTAAAAAAAAAAATATTTTTTTTTTCAAAAAAAAGTTTATCGAAAAACAAAAAAAAAAAAATTTTAAAAAATAAATGTTTTTGAAAAAACTTGTGTTTACCTTCTTTTACACCCTTACCCAACACCGAATTTTATCAAAAACAATCCAAGCCCAGAACTTTGGATAATAGATAGATAGATTTTATTTATCCTTCGAGACTATAAAAAATACATACGTATAAGTCTATGGACAAGTTATAGTGGTCACAATTTTTTCGGACAAACAGACCAACAGACAGACAGAATTTTTTTTGACGGAAATCATCTTTTTTGGATATAAAGCTTCGTGAAACGTGAAAAAAAGCAATACAAATTTTCCAATTTTTTTCTAACTACAACCTCATTGGGGAAAGCAAAAATTTATTTTTAAACGGAAATTTAACAATATATTTTTTTATTTTTGGGTTGTTTTCTCTTTATCTTGTCACATACTGCTTTTTAGTTTAGCATTCCTAAAAATTTTGACTACGAGATTCTAAACTAAAAAGCAGTGCCATTTTTTTATTTAAATAAATAATTAATTATTGCGTACTTGTGTTATAATAAAGGTACTTTATACCTAAAATTATACGCCCACTTTCTCGATTCTAGCTCTAATACAAGGGAGTGGCTAAGACGATTTACTGCTTTTGCCATTATCTCAGTTTTATTAAATTTGGACTGCTTTTTAGGGTAGTCGGGCAGTATAGGTGTCGCATTTCTAAGATATGCAAATTATTGAATATAATATATTGATATTGATAAAAGTCCAAACCAGTTTAGCGCCGCAGGCGAAAACTTTTTAATGATAAGCATTTTCTAAACGTCTTATAAGACGTTTAGAAAATGCTTATCATTAAAAGCTCTAAAAGTTTTCGCCTGCGGCGCTAAACTGGTTATATATAACACCTAAGCTTAGAATTAAAAAAAAAAAAATAAAAATCATTTACCAAACACCTCAAAATTTTCAAAGCAAATTATAATTATTTATAAGATATTTTATATAGTTTCTACTGTGTGGGTGGAGATATGCGGGAGTAAAGATGTGTGGGAGTAGAGATTTGTGAGAGTAGAGATGTGCGAGAGTAGAAAAACAAAGTGTAGATGTAATATGCTTCCTTATTAAACCTAATTTCTTAATTATTTAATTTAAAAATTTACTTTAAAAGTATACTATTTAAATAAGGTAAATTTTAAAATTAAATAATTAGGAAATAAGATTTAATAAGGACACATATTACATCTACACTTTGTTTTTCTACTCTCGCACATCTGTACTTACAAATCTCTACTCTCACACATCTTTACTTCTGCATATCTCCACCCACACAATAGAGTTGGTGAGTAGAAATGCATGAGAGTAGAGATGTATAAGAGTAGATATATTTGGAGTAGAGATTTGTATGAGAGTAGAAATGTGTGAGAGTAGAAAAATGAAGAGTATATTTATGTATTGTATTTTTATTAAAAAATAAATATTGATTAAACTTTGATCAGAAATTTTATTATTAAAATTTATATAATTGTGTGGATGAAAATAATGATTTCGGGTCTATAACCTGACCTATATTATATACATCCTACACAAAGAATCAATAACAAGACTAATTTTTTGATTTTGTATACAATTCTAGAAACGTAGTGGTTGTTTCTAAAAAGAAGGGTTGTTTTAAGAGTGGAATTCCGAACACGGTGATTTTAGCGTGCTATAGCGGGGTTAGTATTCCATAAAGGGGGTAATGTGATCCAATATAAAAATTTGATTAAATTAGTACCTGGTAAATTAACATATTTACTTAAAGATATATTTTTCCTCGTATTTTTCAAAATGAGCAAATTTTAACACAGGATCTCATAATTTCTGACGTTTTAGTTAAAAAATCGACTTAGCGCGTCCTCTAAATCTTTTCGTATTTGGACAATATTTCACAAAAACATTGCTTAGGTATTAATGTAACTTTTAAGAGGTGACGTTTTTTAGATTTGGATTTAGAAGACCCAGTTTGAGAAAAAAAATATATATAAAAAAAAACAAGAATAAAAATTTTATTTTTGTATTTTGAATAGCTGTATTTTGGTGAAGGGACTGTCAATCCACCTGGAATTTGGCATGCGCCTAGACAGTTTAATAGTTATATATTTTTAATAGGCCAACATAAACTTCTATATTTAAGTAAACAAATTGTTTGAAAAATTTTAAAGAAGGATTTTTGCTAAAATTTAATAGCTTAGGATCACTGTGCGCTAGTTAGCGTGATTCGATCGAGTTGAAATTTGGGTCAAGTACTACTATTAACTGGATGTAAATTTGACTTTATTAATCTTAAATATAATTAACTTTAATTTTCGCGACCACCCTACTGGACTATGTTTATAAGTATTACCTGAATAGTGTCACGTAATCATACAATGGTTCCTTTGTTTCAGTATTTGGACTATTTCTATATTTTCGCATATAAGAATGAGTACAAACTTGTTCTAGGGTCTTGTGAAAGTCATTGCTATAGTCCTTGATTCCATTAGTTCAGTAATTTCATTGCTTTTACAGAATTTAGTTTATTTTTCGGTGTTCACAGTTATCAGCCTAAAAACCTCGCTAAAAACACAATAACAACATCTTGTAATCTATGATACTTATTACTGAAGATAACTATTTATGTATTTCAATTAGTTTTACCTTTTTAAATGCTTCTAAAGCTTGTTAAAGTTTGATAAATACTCGGCGTCGTTGTTGACTTTTATTTCTAGGTTAGTTTTACTGTCTCCCCATACTAGGGTTTGAAACGCTGTATTTCAATAGTTTATTGCTGTTCTATACTAATACAAAAAGACTGCTAGTTGTGTAACTAGGTATTTCAAACTTATCACTAATCAGTTTTATTGTTTTGCCTATTTTCAACCGGTATTCATAAAAATACTTCCATGTAATTTGGGTTGGAATCAAAAAATATAGGAGCGCCTATGTGCAGCTCTTTATGCAGCGTTTTGATAAACTGCGCATGCGCTGACCGTTTTTCAATATGTTATTTTAAATAAAAAACACTTTTTTACAAAAAAAAAACACCAAACAGACGCCAAACCAACGTTAACGAAAACCAAGGCCCCCTCATTAAAAAAAAGACCAAACCAAGAAAAATTCAAAACAAACTCCTGCACAGAGAGCTGAATTTAGGCGCTTGTAAAAATATATAATACAATACTAACATGTATTTTGTGTTGCCTAGTTTCGGGCAATAGGAACGGATAGTACAGATTTTTAAAAGTCCAAACCAATTTTACTATTTATTATACTTATTACAAGGTATTCTTTGATATCACAAATGTCAAAGGTTGAGTTTTGAACAAAGTTAACTTTAATTAAAACTTTGGGCCTTGGTTTACAGCTTATCCAGTACAGACAAAAATACATTTAAAAATATGTCGCCTCCGCCAAAATTCAAAAAATTGACCAGATACCTGTTCAATAAGTTCTAATTTTAAAACATTAAACAAATAAATTTGTAAAAAATCCTGGCGATATCCAGGCAATATTTTTTGTGAAGCGGTACATTAAAAAGCTTTACAATCTTAAATTAAAACATGGAAATTGTAAAAATTTAAAGGTTCATTTTAGTTTTAAAATAGTTATTTTTTTTTATAAAAATACAAGAAATCCTTAGCGCCGCAGGCGAAAGTTTTTTTTAATATGAGCTTTAAGTACCTACCCAGTTTTATAATTTGGAACTACAAAAATATTTGAAAATTTTATTCCAACAGGTTAAAATTTTTATGAATTCGAAAATTTATTATGAGTATAAACAATTTTCCAGGGGAGTTCAGGGGGGGGCATAGCCCCCGGGCCCCCCGTAGTCGGCGCCTATGCACTCAGTGTATATTATACAGGTTATTTACTATAATATTATGAGCAGTATTCGGCGTAAACTCAGTAATGACTCATCAACGTTGAAAATAAACAGAAACATAGGCTTACGGAATAATTTTGCCGAATTACGAGGGAAATTTTTATAAATCGAAACATTTGGCGACTAATTTGTTACCCACAACAATATTAACTATATATATCGGTGTTTTTCAAAGAAAAAAACGACATTCGATTTTTATCTTTTAAGAATACGAAAGTTTTTAATTTTTATTTGTCCATAACTTTTTTCCCACCTTACTCGTTTAAATGGAATCATTAAAAAAAAATAAGATAAAAAGAAATAAAAATGTAAATATTTAAAACCTCGCATCAACGCTAGAGTCGACGCGGCGCACTATGTTGCCAACGGGGAAAAAAGTGTCCATAAATAGGCAAATGAAATTTAGAAATAAGAATCAAAAACCATTCAAAGTTATTCATTATACTTTTCTACATTAGAAAAAGTCTTTAATTTTATTTGCAATAAATCTGGGAATATGCGCCAATGCAATATTCATGCCAATGAATAACGGTTGATCAAAAACCCATTTTGACATGCTAACACAAAAACCATCCTAATTTCCAAATAAACTAATATTTTTGCTTAAAATTTGGAATAAGCATAGTAAGTATATGTCTTTAAAGATATATTAATATATACCAAAAAACATTTTTTACGTAAAATTCTAGCGATAATTTTGAGGCCCTTTTTTCTACGTGTCGATGACACATAAAATTTGAGAATAGTTTTTTTAGTCCATCGTTGTCCATCAGATATATACGTAAAACTATTCTTAAATATGTAATAGTTATACTGTATAAATATAAGAGTGCCCATTTTGGCCCATTGCAAGATATAAGCATCTCTTTTTGCGATATTTTTTGACGTTTTTGACATTTTTAAAAATTTCATATCAAAAATAAATAAGAGAAATATAATAATTTTGACCCTAACCTGCCCCCCCCCCCTGAGTTATGTTATACTCCCATTTTAGTTAAATCCTGATCTACAATTTGGTAATCATAAGGCCGAAAAACTAATAATTTTGCAGTTTTTACAAAACTAGTAGTATACCAAAGTTACCGCCAAGGGGGAGGGGGGTGGTCTCTACCAAAAAAAAAATTAACACATCCTTATTAGTCACACTTCATAAGTTACTGGTTCATGGGGCAGATATAATGGAAAGCTTACCACTTCCGGTAGGGTATTTTTCGGAGGAGTCGCAAGAAGCCAATCATAAGATTGTAAGGCACGCTCGATTGACCCACTCCAGAAAAAATTCCTCCGAAAACCAGAGAGAAGACCTTTTTGTACACCTTCTTGCTAGCTCGGATCCAGTTATAGTATCCCATAACAAGAGGCGATACAAAAAAAGAGAATGGCTTGTTAATAAGTCAGATTTTAATTTACTAGCTAATAAATAAGGATAAGCCCTGCGTAGGAGGTACGGTCTATAAGTTTCCGGCCCGTTTTACATAAAGAGTACCTTTTGCATTTTTAATTAGAATGATATTTTATTAAAAAAATGGCAAAAATCTACACATAAAAAGTTTGGGCCAAAAGAGTGACATCGCCCCCCCCCCCATTTTGCATGACCCTGGTAAAAATTATTAAATAAATGTTACATAAAATGATAACCTTTATGAATGTTAAGGCATGTGCAAAAATTTGTTACTGTGGTTCATAGGGTTCCAGAGATATTAAATAAAATTACTTTTCACATGTACCCTTAGGAGGGTCCTAGCTCCCTTAGGGCTTATTTCCGGACCAACCTTTATAGGAACTTTTTGTCTTATTTTCGCATGGGGAATCTACCATTTTTGTTGAATTCACCAATTCTGAATCAGCCTATAGTCGTCGGCCGTGCAAAAAATAGTGTATACCTCGGGAGTAAAAACTCAAAATTGTGACTAAACTATTTTTTTATGTATATTAAAGAGTTTTTACTCAATTTTAGTAATAAAATAATTTTGGACACTTTTTTTTCATTTGGCGACATAGTGCGGCGCCTATGCGAGTACTGACTATGAGCTAGTACTAGTGTTCTGTGAAAGTCCAAACCTAGTGTTCTGTGGTTCCACAGCTTCCTTAACAGACTTGCCTGTTATGATAACTAGACATCGGATTTTAGCGAGTCGTGACGTCAAAATGCATAGCCGGGTACAATAAGTTAACAAATTCATATTAATTTTATAGAAATGTTTAATATGTTGCCAAACTACTACATTACCAAAGAAAATTATATAAATATTATGAAAATCCCGTTACGTTTTATTTAAGTAAAATAAAATTTAAAAAATAACCATTCTGAAAATTACACTTTAATTTAATTTAATTTAATTTAATTTTATAGTATTGTGGCATGGTGGCTGGGTATTACTTTTACCAAGTTAAAAAATAATCTGCCGGGCCAATAGTTTTTTATTAGCAACAAAAGGTCACGTGACCTTTATAAATTGTGATTAAAGTTAATTTTCTATTTTTTTACTTACTTTAAATATTAAATTGTCCTTGCTCTTCATCTCCTTTATGGTTTTTTTGTTCACATGTCTTATTAGTTTTTCTTTCCCAGGTTAAGTCTTTTTTTACAAATTGTGCAGTGTAAATTATTGAACTCTAGTTCTGGATAATCTTCAATCCACGATTTAACCGTAGTAATGGTTTTACGAACATTTTATTAAGGGATTTAACTAATGAAATGAACGGTGACAAATAAATATTAGATTAGGCCCAATAGGTATATTAAAAACAAAAAAGTTAGAGCAAAAAAAGAAATTAATTCGCATTGCTAAGATAAGTCAAACGAAATGACTCAATTTACTTGCAATAAAAACCTTGTTTCCGCATGCGCGTGATTCCAATAAAATAACTTACATGGTACACGCTTGATCTTACATCTCACTTATTTCATCGCACGCATACGGAAATAAGTTTAGAGCTTTTAGATATCTGCAGAGTAAATGCTTATAACGAGTTCAAATAGATTTCACCTTCTAGTCACCTCTTCACAAATTGAATAAAACACAAAAAGATTTCGTCGGTAGTTTTTTTTCTACAAACACTATAAGTTTTAGTTGTGTAATTTTGTATTTTATTTATAATATGAAAAACAAAAAACTTGAGTAAAAATAATAATTTTGAAGAAATTAAAAAAATAATCACAAGTTATAAACGTCGCGTGAGCTTTTATTGCGAATAGCAAAGGATTTTTTTTAACTTGATGAAAGTAATACCCAGCCACCATGTTACAATACTATTAAATAAAATTTTCATTATTTAAAAGTCCAACTAAATCGTAATTTTCCGATCTGTTATGTTTTTTTTTTTATTTTCCTTTACTGAAATAAAAACGTTAGGGGATTTTCATAATATTTATATACTTTTCTTTGTAAATGTAGTAGTTTGATAGCTTATAAAACATTTTTATAAAATTATTATTTTGTTGTACCCGGCTATGGATTTTGACGTCACGACTCGGTAAAATCCGGTCTCTAATGATGACAGATGTATCATCTGCGAACTGTGTTATTTTATATTATTCCGTTATTAACAAGTTTTAACAGAAAGTCTTTCAAGTCATTTGCGAATATGGCAAACAGAAGTGGGGAGAGTAACAGATTATTTAAATTTGTTTGTTATATTATTTTTATTTTTACCTCTCATTTCTACCCATTGTTTACGCTCTGCCAAAAAGGTCTTAAAAGTTTACAGAGCAACTACTTTTTCGGATATAAAGAACTTTCACTTTCGGGTTTAGACCGTGTTAATGGATTTTCACTTTCCGACGTTTCGTCTCTTACTACTAGAGACATCTTCAGGGATTAATCTGAAACTAAGTTTCGAATCAACTTGTGTCACTATTTATGACGAGTTGTGGTTATTCACCCGTGACTAGGTTTTTCCTATCAAAGACTTCCATATTGCAGGTAAGTGGTAACCAGTGTCCCGATTGATATTGTTAGGATGCTTGATGATTTCTATCGATTCCCGTATCTTCCTTGGCATTTTTCTGTTTTCTGTTAATATTTGTTTTGTTTCAGACAAATTGATTTTATGACCTGTTTCATGTACATGTTCGGCTACTGCCGATAAGGAAATTTGTTTCTTTCTTATATTGCGCTCATGCTCTTGAAGTCTTGTAGAAATTTTTCTCTTAGTTTCACCTATGTAAACCGTACCACAGGAGCAGGGTATTTTATATACGCCTTCTGAACTCAGGGGTATTTTGTCTTTTGTTGAAGTCAAACATTGACCTAATTTTTGGTTGGACCGAAATATAGGCTTAATATTTGACTTCTTCAAAAGTTTACCTATTTTATCCGTGATACCGCTTACATAGGGAAGTATAACTTGTGTCTGTCTGTCATTGTCACTATTGTCCTGTTGTTTGGGTCTGGGATTTCTGTATTTGTATATGGTCTTATTAATGTCTTTTTTGGTATAACCGTTCATGGTCAAGGCTTTGGTTAGTTTAAGGAGTTCTGTGTCTAGGGAATTCTTGTCTGAAATCATGAAAGCCCTATGAACAAGTGAATTAACTACCGAGCGTTTTTGTAAACCAAAACGTCCAAAAAGGGAAGTGATCCGTTGTTCTCAATTTCCATCGTAAACCGTATAGATTTATGTTGGGAATTGAGGTGATTTAGAAAACCTTGAAGGCTTTCCATGCCATGGGGCCAAATAGCATAGACATCGTCTACGTATCTGCGCCAAATTTTAGGTTTTAATGGAAATGACTCAATAGCTTTTTTCTCGAAGTATTCCATGAAAGCATTGGCCGCATGGGGGTGATAATGGGGATCCCATTGCGGCGCCTGACACTTGTTCATAGAACTCTCCCTGTATCAGAAAATATGTAGATGTCAGACAAGCTTCAAATAATTTACATAACTTAGGGTCAAGATTTCCAGTTGTAAGTAGGTCTCGTATAATATTTATTGTATCGGGAACGGGAACGTTAGTAAATAGAGATTCTACGTCGAAACTAACCATTATGTCCGAGGGGTCCAGGGTTACTGTCGATAAGGTTTGTACAAAGTGTGTGGAATTTTTTACATAAGACCTCGTTTTTCCAACTAACTGATTTAACATTTGGGCAAGGTGTTTGGCAAGTTTATACGTAGGGGAACCTATTGTGCTGACAATTGGTCTAAGAGGGGCACCGTCCTTGTGAATTTTAGGTAAACCATATAATTTTGGTACGCGGGAGTCTTGGGGGGTTAGATTATAAATTTCAAGAGGTGTAAGGGAGGATTGTTTAAGTAATTGTGTGATTTTTCGTTCAAATTTTCCAGTAGGATCGGTCTCGAGTTTTTCGTATGTGTCATTGTCTATGAGTTCCGTTATTTTGTTAAAATAGTCAAGTTTGTCCATCACCACAGTGGCATTACCCTTATCAGCAGGCACAACAATAATATCGTCATTACGATTAAGATTCTTTAAAGCTAAATATTCCTCCCTTGTCAGGTTAGACTTAGGTGGTTTTGACTTTTTCAGAATCTTAGCCGTTTCATAACGTACTATCTCTGCATCTACCGGGGGTAATGAAGACAAGGAAGACTCCACTATAGAAATTATTTCGTCTGTTGGTACTGTCCTAGGTGTAATGGCAAAGTTATGTCCTTTGGACAGCAAAGAGATCTCACATTCTGTTAAGTTTGTCTTTGACAAATTAATAACAGTGTTCGAATTTACTGGAGGTTTCTCTTTACTATCCAAAGAAGAAAACTTTTTCTTTTGGATTTCTGAGACTTTAACACCAATAGCATGAGCGTGTTCATAAGTTATAGTATCTAGTACATGAAATAAATCAAAATCAATTGTCTTACCCAGTTTCTGATGCAAGCGGTACAGTTGGTCTGATACGTTGTCTAGCTTCCTTTTATCTTCATTTATCCTTTCTCGCACCAGGGCTTCTCCTGCTCTACGATATATTCGATTGGCAGCAATAGTCTTAACGTGATGAGATGTTTGTAAACACTTCGGAATTGCCTTAGTGTCACGACACCGCCGTAAGAAGGTTAGACTGTTTAATAGTTTCACAAATTTGATTCGAAGTTTGCCAAATAGAGTGGCATCTCGTTTGATTTCCTCCCCGTAGAGGCATCCTATTTTAGATTTTAAGCTTTCACGGCCATTAAGATATAAAGAACTTTCACTTTCGGGTTTAGACCGTGTTAATGGATTTTCACTTTCCGACGTTTCGTCTCTTACTACTAGAGACATCTTCAGGGATTAATCTGAAACTAAGTTTCGAATCAACTTGTGTCACTATTTATGACGAGTTGTGGTTATTCACCCGTGACGAGGTTTTTCCTATCAAAGACTTCCATATTGCAGGTAAGTGGTAACCAGTGTCCCGATTGATATTGTTAGGATGCTTGATGATTTCTATCGATTCCCGTATCTTCCTTGGCATTTTTCTGTTTTCTGTTAATATTTGTTTTGTTTCAGACAAATTGATTTTATGACCTGTTTCATGTACATGTTCGGCTACTGCCGATAAGGAAATTTGTTTCTTTCTTATATTGCGCTCGTGCTCTTGAAGTCTTGTAGAAATTTTTCTCTTAGTTTCACCTATGTAAACCGTACCACAGGAGCAGGGTATTTTATATACGCCTATAACAAAACAAATATTAACAGAAAACAGAAAAATGCCAAGGAAGATACGGGAATCGATAGAAATCATCAAGCATCCTAACAATATCAATCGGGACACTGGTTACCACTTACCTGCAATATGTAAGTCTTTGATAGGAAAAACCTCGTCACGGGTGAATAACCACAACTCGTCATAAATAGTGACACAAGTTGATTCGAAACTTAGTTTCAGATTAATCCCTGAAGATGTCTCTAGTAGTAAGAGACGAAACGTCGGAAAGTGAAAATCCATTAACACGGTCTAAACCCGAAAGTGAAAGTTCTTTATATCTTAATGGCCGTGAAAGCTTAAAATCTAAAATACTTTTTCGGAGTCCACAAGCTAAAATCTGGTAAGGGCAACAGGATAACTTTTTGTGGTTACCAGAAACAAAACAGATTTTAATTAAAAAGGCCCAGTAAGTAAGATTGTCCATTTTTCACCTCCACGCGTGAAATGAATTTTTATTATCTGATTCACTTTCAGCAACCTCAAAAACCCCAATATGTAAATTCTCAATGAAACTACCCCCCGCCCCCAAGGGGTTGGAGTTAGAAATTTTTTATTATCAGATTCAATTTAAAAACATTAAAAACCCCTATATAGAAATTTTCAACTATTTTTTTTGTAAAAAAATGTATTTTTTCCCATTTGCCCTTGCCGCACTCCAATGTTCTGAGCGAGAACTTTTGGTGACATACCTGTATTCCAAATTTTAAATCTCTTGAATATCGAGCCTGCATTGCAGTTCTGAATAAGGTTGGCAGTGAAAAAAAAATTAAATACTCCACTACGTATTTTATCTAACTAAACTTTTATTTAAGTACTACATAACTTATATAACTAAAAATATTTAACAAGTACTACACTACGTATTTTATCTAAATAAAAAAATTATTTAAGTACCAGACCAGGTAGCAAAATAACATGACATTCACGTGAAAGCCACGTTAATATGTGACATGTGATGTTCAGATTGTAGTCTCATTTAACAAGAATGTAGCATGGTGGGGATGTCCTAAGTCCGCCCCTAATAACATCACACAATAACATCCCGAAAATAACGTGTTTGTGACATCATAAATCCACATTCCTGCGCTAATATCTTATGGATGCCGTTCCTGGTACTTTAATATTTAAATAATATCCTAGGATATTAGCTTTTTCTAAATAAAACCATTAAAAACGCTATAACCCTATAAAAAAAATCGGATTTAAAATCAGTAATTGAAACAATCACAGATTGAAACAGATAGATTCTAAATAAAATTGCAGATTAAGCGGAGAATATATTCCTTTAATCCGTGTCCGTGGTCTTGAGAAGCCCGGCAGAGCCCCCTATCCATTGGAAATCGTATAATGTGTATACAATTTCCTTATAATAATTTACTCTATCAACATCATCTTATATCGTTTTTTTTGCTTCGAACGTCGGTGAGAAGCAAAATAACATGACATTCACGTGAAAGCCACGTTAATATGTGACATGCGATATGTTCACAGCGTTGTTAAATATTTGTTATTAAATAACATGGTTGTCACGTCTCACGTGTTACGTTGTATGTGATGTTAAATACATGTTATTCTTCAATATTATGTGATGTTATGATTTAGTTTAAAAATACACCCAAAAGTGATGTTAATTTCTTGTAATATAACATCCCTTGCTACCTGGGAGGGGGAGTTCACTATAAGTGGGACATATTATTGAATGGGACAGTGCCTGTTTCTGAACTATGCTTCGTAATTTTTTATTTTTGTTACCATGATACCAGCAGGGTTTCCAACAAATTAAATAATTCAGTTTTACCAAGTCAAAAGTAATTATTTAATAATTTTAAAAGATATTTTATTGTCGAAAGGCAAAAGGAAACTGTTTTAATTTGGTTTATGTAATAGTCTAGGAAAAAAATCAGCATAAAAAAATATTTTAAATGAGCCAAACATGTCTTATTTTACTTTTTTTTGAATGCCTAGTCTTGCAAAATTACAAATTTTAAAATAATTTAACTATTTGTGCTTTATTATCTCGAGTGCAAACCTAACATGTCCTATTTTTTTGGATCCTTAACAACTCCAGCGTAAATATTCTGAATTTATACGTTAAAAACGTACAGAAAGTCATGCATGCCTAATCTATTGATAAAGAAAAATTTTGGTTTATCGAAAAAAAAATTTAAACTCTAAAACCCTATAGTGAGCAATTTTTATTTTTGTCCCATTCATTAATACCGTATTCTTGAATGGGACAAGTAACGTTTTCTGTTAAAATGCTTGTAGTTTTGGTAAAAATAAATATTATTTAGGTTTAACACTTGGACTGTGTTATTTTACTTCCAAATATGATAACTAAAAAAAATACGTATAAAAGATTAAAAATAAAAATTTGGCAGCCGTTTAAAAAAAGTGTCCCATTTATGGGTATCTCCCCCTACACTTCGTATTTTAAGGAGCGCCTATGTGCAGCTCTTTATGCAGCGTTTTGATAAACTACGCATGCGCACGCGCATGCGCTGACCATTTTTCAATATGTTATTTTAAATAAAAACATTTTTTTACAAAAAAAAAACACCAAACAGACGCCAAACCAATGTTAACGTAAACCAAGGCGCCCTCATTAAAAAAAAAGTCCAAACCAAGAAAAAACCAAAACAAACTCCTGTACAGAGAGCTGCATTTAGGCGCTTGTGTATTTTATCTAAGTAAAATTTAACTTATGTACTACACTACGTATTGTATTTTACTAAAAATAAAAGTACTAAACGTATTTTATCTTATTAAGTACTACACTTTGTATTTTATCCCTAATTAATGTTTTATTTATTTTATATTTTTAATAAATGCACTGACGCTGTATGCAGTTTTTAAAATCTAAAAAGAAAACATATAAATAGAAATAATAATTATTATTCCTATTTGTAAAGCTTACCATGAGATATACCTCTAAGGTCATATCCTTAAATCCACCTATGCTCAATCCTAGAGGCCTTTTGGTACCAAGCATAAAAAGCAGTATAGCTTTTCTACACCTTATATTAAATGTATACCATTTAGTATTATACATATGAGTGGAAAGTAAAAAACCCTAGAACAAAAAAAATAGTTATTTATATACCAAGGGACTAAACTGGCTGTTTTAGTCCCACTGCATGAGTGTGCGTAGCGAGCGAGGGAAACAGAAATGCAAGGGACTAAAACAGCCACGTTTAGTCCTGAGGTATATACACTATTTTTTGAACGACCAAACATATTTTAGGTAGGTAGAAAAAATTAAAATTAAAAATCATTCGTCTTAATTCGGGTGTTTTATTTTCGTAATTTAATCAAGATGCCTGTGAATTTAGAAAAGTCAGTTTCACGGCTATCGCGATTTCAACTGTTTTTTAATATGGTTGACACAAACGTCAGTTCGAAAAAATGGACAAAGACGATAAATTTAAACAATGTTATTTTTAAAGGTTTTCTTTGTTAAAATCAAATAAATTAGTTTGAATCGCTAATTTATTACAAAACATAATCAAACCTAATTTTTGTACCAGTAGGCACATAGTATGTATAATTTTTTAATATTATCAAGGTTGCCTTGATTTTTTTCCCTTGGGTGAAAAACGGCAAGTTTAGTCCCGAAAATGAAAGCTTAAATTTAAGTTTTAGTCGTTATCGTGCAAAATAGTATATTATTTACCAAGTGAGAGAAGTTTTTTGATCTGCGTCAAATTTAGGGACCAGCGCACTAGCGCGAAGCCCGCAAGACGCGGCCTAAAATGTTATATCTTCACTCACGTGGAAAATATAGTATTTTTTGACTACCAGTACAATTAATTAGCTTTTTATTTATTTAACTAAAATTTAATGAAAAAGCTTATTTCTTTAATTAATTGCTTTCCCATTTTGAAAATTTTCAAATGTTCGGAGAGCCTTGTATTCGTGCAAAAATTTTCAAATTTTTTTTTTGTGAATTTTTGCGTTTTATGACGTTTTATGTCGATATAAATCAATTTCAAGCAAAAAAAAAAATTGTCGGTCGATCGGCCGATCGGTCTGTCCCGGAAATCTTGTAAGCACGATAACTTAAGAACGCTTTAAGCTAGAGACTTGAATTTTGGCATACATGTTATCAAAAGTTCTCGCTCGGGATTGTTGGGGAAAAATACATTTTTTTTAGAAAAAATTTAAAATTGCTATATAGAGGTTTTTAAGGTTGCTGAAATTGAATATGATAATAAAATTTTTCTAACTCCACCCCCGAGGGGGTGAGGGGGTAAATATTTTGAAATGTTTTCCAAATTTTCGTGAAAATATATTGAAATATATTTTTTGAAACCCACCCCCTTAGGGGTTGGCGGTGATTTTTGTGAAAATTGGTATATTGACGTTTTTGAGGTTGCTGGAAGTGAATCTGATAATAAAAATGGTCTAACTCTACCCCTACCCCCAGGGTGAAAGTTTGTATATAGGGGTTTTCAAGGCTAAATATGATAATAAAACACTGCTCAGTAAAAGAGCTTTCCCATTTTTCACCTCCGCGCGTGAAATTGATTTTTATTATCACTTTTTTTTTCCTAATTTCACCCCTGAGGAGTGGGGAGTAGTTTTCGTGAAAACTGGAGTATTGGGGTTTTTAAGGTTGCTGAAAGTGAATCTGATAATAAAAAAATCCATTTTACGCGCGGAGGTGTAAAATGGGAAAGCTCTTTTACTGGGCAGTGTATTTTTCTTCAAGTTCTTCCCTCTTCAACGCAAATTCACCTCATACAGAACACTCAGAAACTTTAACACATAATAATTTAACAGTAAAAAAGAGAAATAAATATACCAATGACATCACCTGCTCATATAAATATGTCTTGCCCAAACTGTAAAATTAACTATAATTTTTATAAGTAGTTTACAAAATTACTAATTACTTTTGTTAAATTTTGTTAATAAATATGTCATTTTAAAAAATATACAACTGTATTTTAAGGTTATATCAACAAAAGACCAGATTATTTGTGCTGCGCAATTTGCGCAAGGCTTGGAGCAAGGCATATGGAACCTATAAAACATTGTCGTTTTATGAGTTGAATATCTAATATCTAATATATGGGGGTTGTACCTTTAGTAATCTATGATCTTTACGGTAATCTATGGATTGTCTAATCTGTGGTTGAATATGATGGACCAATGATTTTCACTTTTCGAAGTTTTTTTTGTAAAACATGTTTTATAGGTACTAATTTAGTTAATATTTTTTAATTTATCATGCAATAAATAAATTTGGTGCCTAAAGACACTTGTAAATAGCAATGTGATTCAATAATTATGTGAAACGAAAGATGCCAAAACAGCTGAATAGAAATTCATTATTAACCATGGTGCAATTTCATTATTTTTAGAACCTCTCATCTGTAGAGAAATAATATTTCTACCAATGAGAAGAACAGCAATAAAGATGTGCTTTTAGGCTGGTGCAAAAAATAAATTACATTTATATTATGCGGCTAAAACCATCTAGAAAATCATTAAGAATCGACGATTTTAAATCGATAAATTTATTACATTTTTTAAAAGTGCAAACCTTTTTAGGTTTGATTAAATCTTGGCCTCTAGAGGTATGTATACCTATAGCGTAAAGTACCGTCAATTAAAAAAAAGGAATAAGTAAAAGCACATTAATTTCTATGAATTTTCCAATAAAAGTCACATTTTGAACAAAATAATAAATAACATGACTCAACAAAAAAAAATGATGTTCTTTGTCCTAAAGTTTATATTATGATTTTTCGGTTCATTATGCACAAAAACGAAAAGAAAATACCTTCTTTTGGTTTAGAGTTTGCTTTTGTGATAGTTGTGGTAATAATACTCATTTTCGAATATTTTTATAAATTTTTAAATACATTCAAAAATACCGCAAGATCTGAGTGGGGTTTTTACCTTCACGCAGTGCCTCCAGATGGCACTCAAGTCATAAACAACGATCAGGTGTTTTGTAAATGTCTAGAAAACGTTAAAATGGCATCGCGAAAGTGTAAATATGATGTTGATGCATTTTGCTACGTATGTGGTCAATTTATTAAAGTTTGAGACATGAAATATGAACTAAAAACATCTTTCTCTGTGAAGCCTACGAAGCATATTTTGACTGTCCTGTTCGGAATTAAGACAAGCCATGGACTCCAAATGTTGCTCGTAATTTTTAATTAAGCAGTGAATCAAATGTAATGGACATATTAACGTTATTGGTCAATGAAAACATGATGGGAGACTATATCTGGGGTTTATTGAGAGAAAGTACTTATGAACATAAAAGAAAGAGTAAGAGTGTACACTTTTAAAGTATTTTCTACTTTTTTGTAAGTTATTTTGATAGTAAAACTTAGTAAAAATGATAAACAAATTTATTTTGATGGTTCTATCTTCCAATAAAAAATAATACCACAGATTTTGAAAAATATCGTTCAATCGGTCTTCTAAATACAAAATCAAACTTTTTTATGCTATATAATTTTTTTTCGTGTAATTACGACCTAAACTATCGAAATTTTATACTTTAGAGTCAAAGTCAAATTTTGTGTGGACCCGAATTGAAACATGAAAACTACCATTATAGTTAAATGAAATATAACTTTATTTGAATCTTTTGCCTGAAATAAAAATATTGTTAATTATATACGAAGTTAGAGAAAACAGAACTTTTATATCTAGAGATCGGATTTTACCGAGTCGTGACGTCAAAATCCATAGCCGGGTACAACAAATTAATAATAATTTTATAAAAATGTTTTATAAGCTATCAAACTACTACATTTGCAAAGAAAAGTATATAAATATTATGAAAATCCCCTAACGTTTTTATTTAAGTAAAAGAAAATTAAAAAAAAAAACATAACAGATCCGAAAATTATGATTTATTTGGACTTTTAAATAATCCAAATTTTATTTAATAGTATAGTAACATGGTGGCTTGGCTCACGTGACGTTTATAACTTCTGAAAAATGTTTTTAAAAAGTTCGTCGAAATTATTATTTTTACTCAAATCTTTTGTTTTTTATATCATAAATAAAATATAAATAAAATCCAAAATTACACAACTAATATATAGTATTTGTAGAAAAAACAAACTACCGACGAAATCTTTTTGTGTTTTATTCAATTTGTGAAGAGGTGACTGGAAGGTGAAATCTATTTGAACTGGTTATAAACATGTACTCTGCAGAGATCTAAAAGCCCTATACTTGTTTCCGTATGCGTGCTACAAAATAAGTGAGATGTAAGATCACGCGTGTACCATTTAAGTTATTTTATTGGAATCACGCGCATGCGGAAACAAGGTTTTTATTGCAAGTAAATTGAGTCATTTCGTTTGACTTATCTTAACTAGAATTAATTAATTTTTTTGCTCTAACTTTTTCGTTTTTAATATATCTATTGGGCCTAATCTAATATTCATTTGTCACCGTTCATTTCATTAGTTAAATCCCTTAATAAAATGTTCGTCAAACCATTGCTTACTACGGTTAAATCGTGGATTGAAGACTATCCAGAACTAGAGTTCGACGGCAATATTTTACACCGCACATTTTGTAAAAAAAGACTTAATCTGGGAAAGAAATATTTTAAGACATGTGAGTACAAAAACCCATAAAGGAGATGAGGAGCAAGGATAATTTAATATTTAAAGTAAGTAAAAAGATACCCAGGGGGTGAGGTGTGATTTTGTGAAAGTTGGTATATAGGGGTTTTCAAGGTTGCTGAAACTAAATATGATAATAAAACACTGCTCAGTAAAAGAGCTTTCCCATTTTACTCCTCCGCGCGTAAAATGGATTTTTTTATTATCAGATTCACTTTCAGCAACCATAAAAACCTTAATATACCAATTTTCACGAAAACTACCCTCTGCCCCTTTGGGGGTAAAGTTAGAATTTTGTTATAATCAGATTCCCTTTCAACAACCTCAAAAACCCCAATATACCAATTTTCACGAAAAATACCCCTCACCCCTCAGGGGGTGGATTTAGAATATTTTTATTATCAGATTCACTTTCAGCCAGCTCAAAAACCCCAATACTCCAGTTTTCACAAAAACTACTCCCCACCACTCAGGGGTGAAATTAGGAAAAAAAAATGTGAAAATAAAAATCAATTTCACGCGCGTAAGTCAAAAATGGGAAAGCTCTTTTACTGAGCAGTGTTTTATTATCATATTTAGTTTCAGCAACCTTGAAAACCCCTATATACCAACTTTCACAAAATCACCCCTCACCCCCTGGGGGTAGGAGTAGAGTTAGACCATTTTTATTATCAGATTCATTTCCAGCAACCTCAAAAACGTCAATATACCAATTTTCACAAAAATCACCCCCACCCCTAAGGCGGTGGGTTTCAAAAAATATATTTCAAGATTCATTTTTATCAACCTCAAAAACCCCTATCTACAAATTTTCACGAAAATTTGGAAAACATTTCAAAATATTTACCCCCTCACCCCCTCTGGGGTTAAGTTAGAGAAATTTTATTATCAGATTCAATTTCAGCAACCTTAAAAACCTCTATATAGCAATTTTAAATTTTTTCTAAAAAAAATGTATTTTTCCCCTTGACTCACGCCAATGTTCACCACAAACAATCCCGAGCGATAACTTTTGGTAACATACCTGTATGCCAAAATTCAAGTCTCTAGCTTAGAGCATTCTTAAGTTATCGTGCTTACAAGATTTCCCGGACAGACCGATCGACCGACAATTTTTTTTTTGCTTGAAATTGATTTATATCGACATAAAACGTCATAAAACGCAAAAATTCGAAAAAAAAAATTTGAAAATTTTTGCACGAATACAAGGCTTTCCGAAATTTTGAAAATTTTCAAAATGGGAAAGCAAAACGATTGGCCAGGCAGTTGCTTTCCCATTTTGATAATTTTTCAAAATTTCGGAAAGCCATGTATTCGTGCAAAAATTTTCAATTTTTTTTTTGCGAATTTTTGCGTTTTATGACGTTTTATGTCGATTTAAATCAATTTCAGGCAAAAAAAAAATGTCGGTCGATCGTTCGGTCGATCGGTCGATCGGTCTGTCCGGGAAATCTTGTAAGCACGATAACTTAAGAACGCTTTAAGCTAGAGACTTGAATTTTGGCATACAGGTATGTTACCAAAAGTTCTCGCTCGCGATTGTTTTTGGTGAACGTTGGCGTGCGGCAAGGGGGGCAAATGGGGAAAAATACATTTTTTTTAGAAAAAAATTAAAATTGCTATATAGAGGTTTTTAAGGTTGCTGAAATTGAATCTGATAATAAAATTTCTCAAACTCCACCCCCAAGGGGGTGAGGGGGTAAATATTTTGAAATGTTTTCCAAATTTTCGTGAAAATTTGTAGATAGGGGTTTTTGAGGTTGATAAAAATGAATCTTGAAATATATTTTTTGAAACCCAGCCCCTTAGGGGTGGGGGTGATTTTTGTAAAAATTGGTATATTGACGTTTTTGAGGTTGCTGGAAGTGAATCTGATAATAAAAATGGTCTAACTCTACCCCTACCCCCAGGGGGTGGGGGGTGATTTTCTGAAAGTTGGTATATAGGGGTTTTCATGGTTGCTGAAACTAAATATGGTAATAAAACACTGATCAGTAAAAGAGCTTTCCCATTTTTCACCTCCGCGCGTGAAATTGATTTTTATTATCACATTTTATTTTCCTTTCCTTTCACCCCTTTGGTATATTAAGGTTTTTATGGTTGCTGAAAGTGAATCTGATAATAAAAAAATCCATTTTACGCACGGAGGTGTAAAATGGGAAAGCTCTTTTACTGGACAGTGTATTTTTTTTTTAACTTGGTACAAGTAATACCCAGTTTGAAAATCTTAAATGGGAATGTGGGTTATGTAATACATTATTGAAAAGGCTTTTTAATTTTGGTTATAACAAAGCTTTATTATTTTAAATCGGTTCAGTAGTTCTCGAGAAAATGGATAACAAAAATTTAAAACATGCAATAATTAAGTAATTTAAAATAAAATATTTTTACATTATTAGAAAAAAACATATAACAATACTCGTTTGTGGCATGTACGATTACAACCCTTCCCCCCTCCCAACCCCCAAATGCTAAAATAGTAGCTTATTCAATGGCAGTGGCACTTTAAATTAAAGGCAATTTTATGCATGTACAGTATCTTTAATGACCGCACATCCTCCTTCTTTCCAATTTTTCCCCAAATTACATAAACTGTGTAAGACCTAAAGTAAGTAAAAGTAATATTACTTAAAATCAAACCCTATAAACTGTTTTTAATTATGTTTATTTATCGTAACTTTAATGTCCAATAACATTTTCAAAATGACCGCCATATTTTTCTTGACAATAAAACAGTCGTTGGTAAAATGCTGCTCTTACGTTTTCCAACATTTGCGGTGTTATGCGGGCACATTCGTCAACTATTCTTTGGCGTAGTTCTTGTAGATTGGCTGGTTGAGTACGAAAAACAGCGGACTTTAAATGACCCCACAAAAAAAAATCGAGA
Organism: Brachypterus glaber; assembly: GCA_958510825.1. Classification (NCBI taxonomy): domain Eukaryota; kingdom Metazoa; phylum Arthropoda; class Insecta; order Coleoptera; family Kateretidae; genus Brachypterus; species Brachypterus glaber. Next base: position 45,892,798 of record OY294050.1, on the reverse strand, counting down.
GGCGTTAAATCCGGGGATCTTGCTGGCCACTCAATACTGCCTCTTCGCCCTATCCACATTGGGATATCGAGTATCCAAATACTGCCTAACCGCTACACTGTAATGAGGAGGAGCTCCATCTTGCTGGAAAAAGACTTCTTCGGCATCCAAAGCCTCATCATCTTCAGAAACTTGGGTTATCAAAGGATCAATATTATTTTCTAGCATATCTAGATATCTTTCACCCGTAAGATTTTCAACATAAAAAAATGGGCCAATTATATTATTATTTAAAATTCCAGTCCAAACGTTTAGTTTAAGTGGATGCTGAGTGTTCTCCTCTCTCATCTAATGCGGATTTTCTGTACTCCAATAGCTAAAAAAATATAAATTTTGTTTTACAAACATATTTCCAATAAATATTTTTTTTAAGTTTTACCTGCAGTTATGTCTATTGACGTAACCTCTAAGTGTGAAACAAGATTCATCACTAAAACAAATGTGCTTTAACATGTCTGGATCTGCTTGAAGTTGAAGTTGACACATTGTTTCGCAAAATTCCAATCTTAAATCGAAATCGGTTTCATTCAGCTCTTGATGAAGCTGAACTTTATAAGGATGGAACTTGTGTTGCTTTAAAACCCGCTGAATTGTAGTATAAGGAAATCCTGAAACCATGGACATATGCCGAATCGATTGTTTAGAATCCAGATAAACATTGCCCAATATCGCAACATCTCTGGCTTCGTTTGGAGGAATTACCCTTTTTTTATTCTTGACGGAAAATGTAGTTTGAAATTTTTCAATCAGCTGATGCACATAAACATTCGACAAATTTTTTCCGGATGGAGTTGGTTAAACCTATCTGCTGTTTGTAAGGCATTTCTATTCATTTCCCCGTAAAGAAAAATAATTTCAACTCGTTCTTCATTAGTATAAACCATTATTATCGACTATATCAAAAGATAATTAAAATCAAACTCATTTGTTTTTAAATATTACCTTTCTCTGTTATTTTTTTTTAATAAAAAAATGCGTTCGTAAAAAACTGACAAAATTTCGGTAAACTTGTACACGTGTACACGCTTACCCATTACCAGGATCGGATTGGCATAAAATTGATGATAATTAAAGATAAGATACAAAAAAAGTTTAAAGGGTTTTATTTTAAATATTATTACTTTTACTTTAAGGTCTTACACAAGTTATGTAATTTGAAGAAAAATGGAAGAAAGGAGGATGTGCGGTCATTAAAGATTTACATACTGCATAAAATTGCCTTTCGTTTAAAGTGCCACAATAAATAAGCTACTATTTTAGGATTTGGGGGTTGGAAGAGGGGGAGGGTTAAATTTTACATGCCACAAACGAGTATTATTATGTGTTTTTTTTCTAATAATGTAAAAAAATTGTATTTTTAAATTAATTAATTAATGCATGTTTTAAATTTTTGTTATCCAATTTCTCGAGAACTACTGATCCGATTTAAAAAAATAAAGCTTTGTTAAAACCAGAATAAAAAGCCTTTTCAACAATGTATTACATAACCCACATTTCCATTTAAGATTTTCAAACTGGTAGCTCCTGAGTGGTGGGGGTAGTTACGTCGATTATTGGTTAAATGTCAAAAGATGTCCCCCTCAAAATAAAAATTGACCCGACTCGGCGTTTTTTCGAAAAGTCATTGGTTTCGATTTTATCCAAGGTTAAAGTTTTCGTTGGATCACCCGGTATAAAATTAAATTTGGATTATTAATGTGCCCAACTAAATCGTAATTTTCAGAATTGTTATTTTTTTAAATTTACTTTTACTTATACAGGGTTATTCACGGAAGTGGCCTATTAAACGTTTATGGAGAACCAATAACTTTGAAAGTCTGCTAATTTGCACTTTGGGGTTTTTGAATATGGGCAATCGATTAAAAATGTTTTCATGCTTGTGCCACTTCCGGTTGTACCGGAAGTGGCACTCAACTTTAATTTTTTAAATGGAACACCCCATATATTTTTTAATTTTAAAATTTGCATAAAATTTGCTTTATTTTAATGTATAACACGTTATGTCTATCTCCAGTAGTTTTTGAGTTATTCAAGTTTTTAGCGAACAATAAGCAAATTCAAGCACCCCTAAAAACAATAATTTCTCCTTGATTTTTTAAATTGAAGAAAAGTTGTTTTGTATTTTGCTCAATGATGGTTAAGCGAATCATTCTAAGCTAAAATGGAATCCAAAATTTATACAGGGTGTCTGAAAAAGCAGGTCAAACTTAACAAAATTAAAATAGCCATAACTCTTTTTTTTAAATGACACCCTACATTTTTTTTATTTGTTTAAATAGAGAATTCAATTTTCTTTAAAATAAGTATAGGATACCCTATACCTAACTTTAACCGTTTTCGAGCTATTTGCAAATTAATGTGAAAAAGAAGTATTTTGCAGTATTTCTGCAATTACGTAAATTTTTAAAATTGTATTGTGTTTTTATTTCTTTTAACCTAAATGTTATCGTTCTTATCGTGATAAATTAGTGTAAAATAATGGCAGAGGCTCATTCTTACCCTGTTATTTTGGATTTATTTGCTATTTTTGGTGAAAATGATAAAATAATTAGTAGAACCTGCAGAAACTTTAATACAAAATATCCTGATTTACCAAGAATGTCATGTAAAAAATTTAGAAGAATACACAAAATTTTTTCGCAATTTGGAAAAGAAAATGCAGTGAAATCTCTTACGAAACCAATTACAAACAACGAAAATAACGAAGTCAATGTTTTGGGTTACTTTTATGCATTTCCACATGCCTCAATTCCTGCAGCTAGTTACGACTTGGGGGAATTTCCTATTCAAGCATCCAAAGAATTTTAAAAAACCACAAGATGCACGATTACAAAAAGCAAAAAATACAGGCCTTAAAACCTAATGATTTTCAAAATAGAGTGGACTTTTGTGAAAATCTTTTGATAAATATTCAAGAAAAACCAAACTTTTTAAAAAGAATAATTTGGACGGACGAGGCTAAATTTTCTCAACAGGGTATTTTTAACAGAAGAAATTTACACTACTGGGCGCATGAAAATCCAGTTTTAAGGTAAATATAATGATCTTTGAGGTAAATAAATAAAAATCGATTAATTTTTCTGGCCTATTTTATAAAATATAACAAATTTTAACAGAAATACGGCTGTTTCACAATAATTTGCAAATAGCTCAAAAACGGTTAAAGTTAGGTATAGGGTATCCTATACTTATTTTAAAGCAAATTGAATTCTCTATTTAGTTTAGTTTAGTTTAGTTGTTTCAATGCGGGGTTCATAGCCCTCAACACCTGGTCCCTAGGGACCTTTGTGTTTACCGCACAGACCTCCTCAGAGCATCCCTGTTTCTTTTAAAAAGTCCAGGTATGGTTTCAGGGGAGTGTTCATGATCTCGTTTGGTTCCAGAGAGTCGTTCCCAAAGTACTTCCATCTTAGGCCTATTAGCGATGGACATTCACATATGAGGTGGTAGGGTTCTTCATCCCCTTCCCCACATCTCCTGCACACGGGGCTCGTAATCTGTCCCATTACGTGTCGGTGCTTGTTCAGTAAGCAGTGTCCAGTTATTATACCCGTTATTGTTCTCAGTTGACTCCTGGACATGCCTAGAAGTAAGCTGGTTCTTTTCTTGGTAGGTCCTCCTAGGAAGAGTTTGGAGTGCCTCATTCTAGGAGCATCTATCCAGTGTTGCTGGTGTTCATCCCGCAACATTCTCCTGACCTCGTGTCTGGCCGTGGAATATGATACCCCACAGCACGGTTCTGGTCCTGTGAGTACAGCTTCACTTCCCTTTCTCGCAAGGTCGTCTGCCTTCTCATTACCATCTATACCTTGATGTCCTGGAACCCATATCAAATTTACTTTGTTATGTTCAGCCAGTTTACATAGCTCGTTGTGGCATTCGTATACCAGTTCTGAGCTAAAGGCATATGAGTCTAATGCCTTTATCGCTGCCTGGCTGTCCGAAATGATATTTACTGTCCTACCCGTGTAGGACGCCGATGTCATTTCTTGTGCGCAGACATAAATCGCATAGATTTCAGCTTGGAAAACTGTAGCCTTGGTTCCCAGGTTTAAGCTAATTTCTTTGCCCGGTCCATGGGTTCCTGCTCCGGTCCCTTCTTTCATTTTGGATCCATCTGTGTACCAGGTTTCACCTTTTAGTAGTTTAGGGTATAGTCCATTTTTCCATGCATCCCGGCTAGGTATCTCAGCCTTTGCCGGTTGCCTGAAATCATAGACTATAGCGATCCTATCTGTTTTCATGGATAGTATATCTGTATTGTCAATGTTCTCAAAGATTTTAGTATGTTCCAACCCTCTATGGCGGTCTCCCATGCCGTTAATCCTTAGTCTGTACGCTGCCATAAGTGCCTCTGTTTTTGCCACCAAGTGCAATGGAGGTAGGTCCAGTAGGACTTCTAGTGCTGCGGTGGGAGTAGTGCTCATTGCCCCCACTATCCCGATGCAGGCAAGTCTTTGTGCCTTGCTTAGAATCAGTCTGTTAGTAGTGGAATTGGCTTTATGCCACCACACTAACGCCCCATATGTCACTATGGGTTTTACAATTACATTGTATACCCAGTGCAACATTCCGGGTTTAATTCCCCAGTTTTTACCAAACATGCGTCTACAGGCCCATAGTGCTCTAATAGCTTTGTTGGTTTTATCTGTTAGATGGGGTTTATAAGACAACTTGCTATCCAAGATTACTCCTAGATATTTTGCTTGCCCCACTAACTTCAGCTTAGTTCCAAATAACCTTGGAGGCTCAATTAAGAGTTTCCTTTTGTTGGTAAATGGAATAAGTGTGGTTTTTGTAGGGTTTACCGACAGTCCCACTCTTCTACACCAATTCTCTATGACCTTTAGGGCTCCCTGCATCACTTCTGATACAGTTTTGCCGTACTTGCCACATACGAGAACCGTTATATCATCAGCATATCCCTGAGCATAGAAGCCATGTCTCTCCAATTCCTCCAGAAGACTGTTCACCACGAGGCACCATAGGAGTGGCGATAACGCCCCTCCTTGAGGACATCCTTTCGCGACCAGCACTTCTATCATTGATTGTTGGAGTGATGCCTCAATAGTTCTGTTTTTCAGCATGGTCATTACCCATCTACATATTGTATCTGGTACCCCATGTCTATTGAGTGCATTTTCTATTGATTCATATGAGGTATTATCAAATGCCCCCTCTATGTCCAATAGAGCAGCTAGACAAATTCCTTTGTCTTTAATTGCCTTCTCTGCTCTTTTTGCTAGCTCGTGTATAGCTAGTTCGCAGGATTTACCTGCTTGATATGCATACTGGAGCCTGTGCAAGGGTCTTGTTTTCAAGACCTTGTCCCTTATGTATCTATCAAGCAGTTTCTCTAATGTTTTTAGGAGAAATGACGTTAGGCTTATCGGTCGATACGCCTTGGCTTCGGCATATGTTGCCTTGCCAGGTTTAGGTAGAAAAATTACCTTTACCTTCCTCCAGCCCTTCGGTATATATCCAAAGGCCATACTTGCCCTAAGTAGATTAACTACTGGTGTAGTTAGTGCGCTTATCCCGTTCTGTAGCAAAGCAGGAAACACACCATCCTTCCCAGCAGCCTTAAATGGTTTGAATGAATTCACGGCCCATTTAAGCTTTTTAGCATCCACTATTTTGGATGCAAGCTTCCAGTCTGCCCTGGTGGGCCTCCTTAAGCCTTCTGTCTGTATGTTATTGTTCTCATTACCCCGGTTCCTTTCAGACCCTGGGAAGTGAGTTTTTAACATAACCTCTAGCGTCTCTTCTGCCGTTTCAGAGTAGGCCCCTGATTCGGTTTTTATAGATCCTAGGTTGTAATCTTTTTCCTTTCGGAGGGCCCTTTGGAGTCGTGAACATGTAGGTGTATCTTCGATACCCTGACAGAACTTCCTCCAGGATTCCCTCTTTGAGGTCTTGATAGCTTTGCTATATCGGGCGAGAGATGCTTTATAGATCTCCCATTCGTCCGTGTTTTTAGCTCGGTTAAACAGCCTTCTCGTGTCCTTTCTCATTTCTGAGAGTTCCTCATTCCACCACTCAACATTTTTACACACCCTGCGTGGTTTTAGTGGACAGCTGGACTCGTAGGCTGATATTATCGCCGACTGTAAAGAGTCGCTAGCAATCTCTAAGTCCACAACACTGGTGATTCTTCCCCCAGGACATTCCCTTAGGCCCCGATCTAGTTCCCTTTCATAGGATGCCCAGTCGGTTCTCTTGGGATTCCTGTACATTAGAGCTTCCTCGTGTTGTGTGTCTAGGTCATAGCGTATGTATCTATGATCCGATAAACTCGGCTCATCTGAGACATGCCACTTTTTCACTAAATCGCTAAAGTGCCTTGTTGCCACGGTAATATCTATTACTTCCCCTCTCACTGCTGTGACAAAGGTGTGTTCATTCCCGCGATTTAAAACATCTAGATTATTAGCTAGAAGAAATTCAAGTAGAGACTCACCTCGGTTATTGATGTCACTGCTGCCCCACACGATGTGGTGCGCGTTGGCATCGCACCCGAGTAGCATTTCCAGGTTTCTACTGTCACAGTGTGCTACTAAGCGCCTCATCTCATCCGTCGGTGGGGCACCTGCTTGATCGTATGGTAGGTAGATGGATCCCAGAATTGCTTCTTCCTCCTTTCCCTCCAATGTCAAGTTGATCTTTGCAGCCACTAGGTCCCTGCAACAGAAATCCCATAAGGCCAATATATTAATATTTTTTTTTGCAATTATGCATGCACGAGGGTTGCTTACCACCGGGTTGTATATAGCCCAGTCTCTTGCGATCGCCCCTATCCCTCTGATCTTCCCCTCGATCGCCCAGGGTTCCTGAATCAGAATAATATCAATATTATTTTTTATTATAAATGCACCCAGGGCAGCAGATGCCGCCCTGCACTTATGTAAATTTACCTGTAAGATCTTCAGCATTGGCTTTCTTCTACAGGCTTCTCACCAGCAGGTTCCTCCGTTCCCTTTCTGGTGTCTGGTCCACTTACGCCCCCAGTTTCTTG
>OY294050.1:45799693-45885544 GCA_958510825.1 Brachypterus glaber | reverse complement strand
TAACTAGTGACCTTCTTATTGGGTATATAAACTCATGAAAAGATTCATAATTATTCAGTTTTATTCAGGGTGTCACTATGTTAAATTCAAAAGTGAAAATGTAGTTTCTGTGAAAATTAATTTTGAGATTTATTCTTGAATTAAAAAAATAGTTTTTAAACTTAGAAAAATTTTGAGACTCGTTTTATCAGACAAAAATAATTGGACACTTATAAATACTGTTAGTATGAACACTGATAGAAATTTTGACGAATATTATTTAACTTTGAAAAATATTTTGTAAACTTATTTAAATGACTTATACGAACCAGTTTTAATATACACTAAGAAAAATGTGGACAATAAATTGGGATTTGAAAATGATTGCGAATAGTTGGGATTTCAAACATAGAATGTTTTAATTTAGAAGTATTTAATGGAAAACTAATATATAATGGAAATTAAGATTTAAGGGTTTTGCATAGAAATAGGACTTAGAAGTAAGAATTGATCTTTCATGTTCTTGAAGAATTTATTCACATTTATTTAATATATTATTCTTAAGTTAAGAAGAAATTGTTTTACTCTGTTTCCAAAGCGCCGTCTCTCTAGAAAACCCGCTCCCGAATAAAGTGATAAGTGGTTAAGTATATTCTCCGCTCGGGTATACTTTAAATACGATGGAAGATTGTATGGCCAACCTAACTGAGTAAGTTATAATAAAAGTTATAATTAACTGCTGGGCTATAACCGAATTATATACCACATCACTAAATTAGTGATAGAATTCGACATCACTACATTAGAGAAAAATATTTAATAGTAAAAAACCACTTCACTACACCCGGCTATGCATTTTGACGTCACGACTCGCTAAAATCCGATGTCTATATATATCTAACAATGTTGGTATAGGGAAAAAGGAGGAGTGCTGCGCAGTGGGTAATTCCGTGCATTTTAATATGCAAAATATTAAAAGTTATTTTGAAAAATAAACAGTTTGCGCCAAAATGTAATACAACTGTGAACAACCGTTGACCGTTTGTTAAGATTGCAATCTAAAGTCAACTTTTTGTGGTAACGCCGGTTAACTAGCCATTTTGAAAATTTTCAAAATTTAGGAAAGCCTTGTATTCGTGCAAAAATTTTCAATTTTTTTTTGCGAATTTTTGCGTTTTATGAAGTTTTATGTCGATATAAATCAATTTCAAGCAAAAAAAAAAATTGTCGGTCGATCGGTCGATCGGTCTGTCCGGGAAATCTTGTAAGCACGATAACTTAAGAACGCTTTAAGCTAGAGACTTGAATTTTGGCATACAGGTATGTTATCAAAAGTTCTCGCTCGGGATTGTTTTTGGTAAACATTGGCTTGCGGCAAGGGGGGAAAAATACTTTTTTTTTAGAAAAAAATTAAAATTGCTATATAGAGGTTTTTAAGGTTGCTGAAATTGAATCTGATAATAAAATTTCTCTAGCTCCACCCCCGAGGGGGTAAATATTTTGAAATGTTTGAAAAAGTCCAAATTTTCGTGAAAATTTGTAGATAGGGGTTTTTGAGGTTGATAAAAATGAATCTTGAAATATATTTTTTGAAACCCACCCCCTTAGGGGTGGGGGTGATTTTTGTGAAAATTGGTATATTGACGTTTTTGAGGTTGCTGGAAGTGAATCTGATAATAAAAATGGTCTACCTCTACCCCTACCCCCAGGGTTAAGGTTTTTATGGTTGCTGAAAGTGAATCTGATAATAAAAAAATCCATTTTACGCGCGGAGGTGTAAAATGGGAAAGCTCTTTTACTGGGCAGTGTATGTTACTCTTTCTCTATTTAATTGATGAGTTAAAAAAAGAAAGAAATACATATTCCCCTAACTTGGTTAGTAACAGATGCTCCACAAAAAATTGGCTTAAGTTGAAGTGTATTTAGCTTCTATATAATCACGCGAGCGTGCGTGCGTAGATCTAATTTATTCTCTCTAAAATTAAGTGTAAGTTTTAAACTGAGTCGCAGCGTGTTCTTTGTAAGAGACAGATGTGGCCGCTTAGGCGGATTTATTCCTGCATCAGCCTTGCATATCGTAGATATGCATATGAGTTGATTTATATTATTTTATGTTGTTTCGTAAAAATATTACTTTAATAGTAAAGTTTTAAGTGAATCGTGAATATTTATGTTTTTTTTTTATTTTGTAATGTCAAACTTTAATGTGGAACTGTTGAACATGTAAAGTCAATTTTTTTATAAATTTTAAAGATATTTTTTTATTAGTTGGCGTCTGCGCAACATCACTACGGTTTTGCGTATGCCGAAAATTATATTAGATTGAGCTGGTAAACTATCCTATGAAAAATGCCATTATTAGAATTGGAATTGGAAGTTTTAAACTTTTCGATTGGCCTACGTGGGAATGCCTTGCGTAAAATCGTAAAGTTCTAAGATCATCTTAGATAATCTTAACATGTCTACAGAATTGGAAGAAACTAAATGTTTTGAGTACTTTTTGGAATATTTTTTTAGTTTTGCTTTCCCATTTTGAAAATTTTCAAAATTCCGGAAAGCCTTGTATTCGTGCAAAAATTTGCGAATTTTTGCGTTTGATGACGTTTTATGTCGATATAAATCAATTTCAAGCAAAAAAAAAAAAATTGTCGGTCGATCGGTCGATGGGTCTGTCCGGGAAATCTTGTAAGCACGATAACTTAAGAACGCTTTAAGCTAGAGACTTGAATTTTGGCATACAGGTATTTTACCAAAAGTTCTCGCTCGGGATTGTTTTTGGTGAACATTGGCGTGCGGTAAGGGGGGCAAATGGGGAAAAATACATTTTTTTTTAGAAAAAAATAAAATTGCTATATAGAGGTTTTTAAGGTTGCTGAAATTGAATCTGATAATAAAATTTCTCTAACTCCACCCCCGAGGGGGTGTTTTGCAAATTTTTACTTACATACCACTTACATACCAAACGCTATTTAATTTATGTAATTTTACGTCATAAGGTATATTTGATAAAATTTATTAAAGTTTTGATGTTTTTTAACTCCATAACTGTTAAGCCTTAGAGCACACCTACGAGGCAATTCTGCGCAAGCTACGCGGCATTTTCAGGAAATCTGCGTGGCATTACGGGGGAGTTCCGTGCGAATACATCCTTTCAGTTTTCATCAGTTAGGTATCGATGGTTTTTTACATAAATTTTACGAATATTAATCCCAATGATGAAAATGCAACGACTGCTTTAGCAGGAGTTGCATTTTCCAAATATTGGGATTATTATGAGTAAAATTTGAAAAAAAAAGCAACGGTACCTAACCTAGAATCACGAATTAATATTTAGGGAGAGAATATAATTTATATTTAATACACATACTTCTTAATTATAACGTATTAATCCACAAATAAATTATATTTTATAAATTAAAAAGCAAACAATAAGCACGATTTTAGATTGGAGAAAAGAGGGGTAAAAAAACCATCGTAGAGGTAAGGTATTTCAATTTATCAGTACAGCATACTACAAACATACATGTACATATAAATTGTATTCTCAGATTAAATAGATATGAAATACACCCATACATACTTACAAATACTATAGCTACAGGCATTATTCCAATCTGCACTGAGGAAACTATAAAATCAAATAGCATGCACTTGTTCATAGCTTTATTCACGATAAATAAAAACCTAAAATATTTTTTTTCAATTCAGTCGCAAATTCTAAAAGCATTTACGTCACTCAATTTTTCTCGCGTTCTCTCGCCTCGGTGAGGCCATTTTCACCGCAGTAATCAAAGACAAAATGTGTGACGCATATACTTTTAGTAGGGCAACAGGGGGCACAGTGAGTCATTGGGCACAATGAATCGTTGACTATAACTCTACCAATATTAGTTTTAGAAACGCCGCTTTCTAATGGCGCGCTAAGAAGACGTTTCTCTAGGTAAAGGGCCCCAGGTAGCAAAATAACATGAAATTCACGTGAAAGTCACGTTAATATGTGACATGTGATGTTAAGATTGTAGTCTCATTTAACAAGAATGTAGCATGGTGGGGATGTCCTAAGTCCGCCCCTAATAACATCACACAATGACATCCCGAAAATAACGTGTTTGTGACATCATAAATCCACATTCCTGTTATATCTAATATCTTATGGATGCCGTTACTGGTACTTTAATATTTAAATAATATTTTAGGATATTAGCTTTTTCTAAATTAAAACCATTAAAAACGCTATAACCCTATAAAAAAATCGGATTTAAAATCAATCAGTAATTGAAACAATCACAGATTGAAACAGATAGATTCTAAATACGAAATTGCAGATTAAGCGGAGAATATATCCTTTAATCCGTGTCCGTGGTCTTGAGAAGCCCGGCAGAGCCCCCTATCCATTGGAAATCGTATAATGTGTATACAATTTCCTTATAATAATTTACTCTATCAACATCATCTTATATCGATTTTTTTGCTTCGAACGTCGGTGAGAAGCAAAATAACATGACATTCACGTGAAAGCCACGTTAATATGTGACATGCGATATATTCACAGCGTTGGTAAATATTTTGTTATTAAATAACATGGTTGTCACGTCACACGTGTTACGTTGCAAATGTGATGTTAAATACATGTTATTTTTCAATATTATGCGATGTTATGATTTAGTTTAAAAATACACCCAAAAGTGATGTTAATTTCTTGTAATATAACACCCCTTGCTACCTGGGGCCAGTTGCCGGCAAACCTGCGTGGCGTGTGTTGAAGCGAAGAGGTGGCCGCATAAAATAAATAATGAAAGTATTTTTTTTTGTTAATCTGTTAATTAGGTATATTTGTACTACTTTTACGTAAATTCCAGTGTAATTTGGCATTTTTATATTCTTTATTAACTCTTAAATAAGTGTGTTTATACAAATTTATCAGATATTTGGTATGTTTGGACTTTTGGTCTATTGGTCGGTCTGTCCGGGAAATCTTGTGGTCACGATAACTTAAGAACGCTTTAAACTAGAGACTTCGGCATACAGGTATGTTACCAAAAGTTCTCGCTCAGGATTGTTCACCAAAAACAATTTCGAGCAAGAACAATATTTGTTTACAAAAATTTGAAAATTTCATTATAAGGGTTTTTAATATTGTTGAAATCGAATCTGATAATAAAAAATTCTATCTCCACCCCCGCAGGGGAGAGGGGGTAAATATTTTCAAATATTTTTCATATTGTGGAAAAAATTTGAATATGGGGATTTTTGAGGTTGCTAAAACTAAATCTTAAAATTATTTTTTTCAAATCCACCCCCTTAGGGGTGGTGATAATTTTTTTGAAAATTGGTTTATACAATATACAATCAATGTATACATTTAACATTGTTTTTAAAACCCTTCTATTCACTTCACTTCCATATATACAGTGCGGTCCAAAAGTCACCCCCCCCCTTTTAACTTTTGAACGAGTTGAGATATCGACTTCAAATTTAGATCTTTTAAATAAGACAACTTAAACTATCTTTTAGCATATATTTGATATTTTCAGCTTTTAAAATGTGGGCAGGGGGGCATGGGGAGACATTTTTTTAAATGGAAAGGGGGGTCGTGTGATACATCATTTTAAAGCTTATAAAATTATTAGCTTATCTCTGTTATACCCACTTAGAATAAACTTAGAGAGCTGAAATTTGGTACACATGCTTTTCTACCCTAACAAAATAATTAAATATAAAATTTACCCCCCAACTCTCCCACCCCTAAAATATCAAAAACCTTTTTTTTATCCACTTGAGTTAATTTAAAGTTAAAAATGGGTCAGGTACTCATCCCATAATAATAAAATTTTACTATAAAAAAACAACCGTCAAGGGCCCTCTCTGTTATACCTACTTAGAATAAACTTAGAGAGCTGAAATTTGGTACACATGATTTTCTACCCTAACAAAATAATTAAATATAAAATTTACATCCCAACTCCCCCCCCCCCTCATACAATATCAATAACAACATTTAACATAACTAAAAAACTTGAAAATAAAATTATATAAAAACAAGTTTTTAAAGTTAAAACCCTTCTATTAATTATATACAATTTCAAAAACTTTTCTTATAAATTAACCCCCCCCAACATAGCACATGGCTAAATTAAACTCCTTTTACCCACTTAGACAGCTAAAGTTCGGTACATATGCTTATATCCGGTGACAATATAATTTTACATAAAATCTCTGTTTCACTCCCGGGTTGCTTCACACATTAATAAATTATAACTAAAAACTTGAAAATGAAACTATATAAAAAACAAGTTTTTAAACTTAAAACCCTTCTATTGATTACGTATTATGTATAACTAAAAAGTAGAAAACAAGATATGCCAATTTACAAAAACGATTTTTTTAAAAGAAGGGTTTTGGAAATGTTGGCAAAAATAAAGAAATCACAAATTCCAAAACCTTTCTTTTAAATTTTTTTTCTTGTAAATTGGTATATCTTGTTTTCTACTTTTTAGTTATACATAATACGTAATCAATAGAAGGCTTTTAAGTTTAAAAACTTTTTTGTATAGTTTTTTCAGGGTCTTGATTTACGTTAGTTTATTTTGACTTTTGTTATTTTTCGTACTTAAGAGTTTCATTTTCAAGGTTTTAATTTACCTACGTTAATTAATTTTAAGTTTTGTTTTTTGTTACCAAAGAGTTTATTTAAATTTATTTAACTATTAGGTATCTAAAATAAGCATTTTTTTAAATAAATAAATTGACTTAATTTATTTAAATATCACGATTAACTCTACCCCATACTGACTCACTGTACCCCATGCAGTGATTCACTGTACCCCGTACTGGGGGCTCAGTGAATCAAATGGTATACTGTCAAAAAAGTACTTGTAAAAAATCATGGTCTATTCATTTTTAATTTAAACCTGCAAATTATGTTAGCTTAAAGATCAAAGAAACGTGGTACGAATAAAAATCTGAGTTATTGTCAAAACTTTTAAAAATATGCGCTCTGAAAAAGTAAGTGACTCACTGTGCCCCCTGTTCCCCTAGCCGTGAAGATATGTTGTTTTCTATAAAATTTAAAATCAAGTATATTATGGTAACAGTATACAAAACTTCCCAGAATATGTTTAGTTGAAATCACGCAGAGAATTCTTCTAAAATTTGAAGGAAGACCTAGAAGAAGCAGACCTGCTATCTATACCCATAAAATATTTTTATTCAAAGCACAAGCGTATGCTTATTTGTGGCTCTCCATGACACTGAATATTGTTCAAATAAATCAATAATAATAAATCAATAATTATTATACTATTCACAGCGTCTGTCCGTCCGTCCGGTGTCACATTTTTTGTGGACACGGTAACTCAAGAACGAAAAATGAAAAATCCGATCGACTTAAAATTTTCAGCAAATATCAAATTCTATGAGGGAAAGATCCCGTTTGTTTTTGAAAAAGTCCAAAAAAGTTATGGGTGGTTAAACTTTTAAAAAAATGGAAAACAGGTCAAAGAAAAGACCGATTGATGTAACTTTTTCAGGAAAATTTTCTTTTTTTGGGCATAAGGATCAATTCTAGCAATTTTGAAAAAAATTGGTCAATATTTTGTGAAAAATTAAGTAAAAAATTAAGAATTTTTTTGAAAATATATTGTACTATAGTAGTACAGCAGATTTCTTTTTACCCACACGCCCTTAAGCGGTGGGGGTGTTAACTTTAAAATAATTTTTGAAAAAAATTAAACTTATTTTCGAGCAAACATTTTATTTGAATTGCTACTGAATTTTTCTTGCATTTCTTGAATTGTTTTTTTTGTTTAATTTTTTTAACAATAATATTTATATGTATAAAGTCCAAAAAGTTCAGCGAGGGGAAGATCCCTATTGTTTTTGAAAGTAATCCCACCAAAAAGAAAAAAGTTATGCGGGGTTAAACTAAAAAAAATCGAAAAAGGCTGAAAGAAAATTCCGATTAACGTAACTTTTTCAGAAAAAATTACTTTTATTATAAGGATCAATTCTACCAATTTTGAAAGAAATCCCCCCAAAAAAAGTTATGGGGGGTTAAACTTTTTAAAAGAATAAAAAAAACTATAATTTTTAATTTTTTTTTATTTTTTTTCAAACATTTTTTACAAAAAGAAAATTTTTGAAGAACTTTAAAAATAAATTTTTTAACCTTTTTTTCCAAAATCATTCGTTTTTCAAAAAAAGATATTTTTTTTTAAATGTATTTTTTACTTATTTTTTTATGAAAATTATTTTTTTAAGTATTTGGGAAAATGCAATATACCATTTTCTGTGAATAATATATAATAGAATGCGTAGCATTACATATCTGGACAGCTTGTTTTTTCATGAAACACTTACTGTTTAATATTTTGATGTTCATTGATAATAAATTTCAATACATTATAAATTGCATCATCTTTGTCTTTATATAAATGCTTTCTTTCTTCTGCAAATGTTTCCATGTTAATAATAAGATGCGATAGAACTTTTAACCTCGCTAGAATATTTGCAACAATTGATAATAAAGCCCCTTGGCAAAGAGTGAAGTACAAATCAACACTTAAACCACCAATAAACTCTATTATTAATATTAAAAGTCTCCTTTCTTCACTTAGGCCATATAAATACAAAGGAGTAGTTGAAAACTTTTTACCTGCTCTGTAGTTAAAATATATATATATATAGAATTAAAATTGCCATGCCGAAACCTGCAACAAACACTCTAGAAAAAAGTAAAACTTTTTTAATATGAATCACATATATATAATTTATATTTTGAGTACTCCTTTTTATTCGTTCTTCGTATTCGAGGATTGCTGACAGGATAGGTTTAAAATATTTTTGCCTCAAACAATATATCTTGGCGGATATTACCATAATTACCAATACTGCTGCTAAGTTAACCACGTCCGTTTCATTTCCTTTCTGATAGTCAATAATTGTTCTAATACAGAGACTTATCATGAAAAATATAAAACAACTGCCGATAATTATAGAACCATATCTTATAAATGTACTTATTATTTTGTTCTTAGTTACAAAAAAGGGCCATGCTCCTGCTGTCATCATCAAATATTTGACATATTGTAAGCAAGAAACATAGCTTTCTGAATCCATGATAAATATGTACCAAAGTAAAGCCTAAGCAAGTTTAAACTAATATTTAAATAAAATAAAACGCAGAATTGTTGTAAAGAGACATAAAACTTTATTAGATTAATGAAGTTCTGCTAATTTAATTAAACAATTATATAAAATATATATTTAAATAACACTAGTCTACATAAAAATGCACTGTCCAGTAAAAAAGCTTTCCCATTTTTCACCTGCGCGCGTGAAATTGATGTTTTATTAAATTTGGGTTTGTGACAGTACACTGTGTTGAAATAATAAAAAACCAACTTGACTAAGTAATTAGTGTAATAATTTAAAATCTTCGCCTAGCGCTTTCGTTATTTAAAACATCACCAGGGCAAGACCCTAAATATAAGTTTTTTTAAGAAAATTTAACATTTTTCGAAATTATAAAATTTGAAAAGGTTTATGAAAACTTACTCGTCAGGGCTCCCTACATCAATACAACAGTTGAACATATATGTATATAACTAACAATTTAAATTAAACATATATGTATATAACTAACAATTTGCATTACACGTTAAAAAACTAAAATCTTAGAGGTACGTAGATGAGGAGCGATTATTTCACACTATATATTCCAAGCTATGCGCATGCCTGAGAAATATCTGTTGTATATTTTTATAGGTTATTTTTCTCTTATTAGACGAGCTATTCACACTATTTCAAATGTCTAAAAATGCCTGTAGTTTGCTTCCATTGTGAAAAAGTGTTTTCTGCGCAATTTAATCTAAATAAACATTTAAAAAATGTGCACAATAGTACAAGTGCTATAGTTCAGTTGTTTATAAAAATAAGTGCCTCGAAATAAACTGCGATAATTCACTATTTACTGACCGCAGTAATGAGTAAAATCCAGCGCATGCGCACTGATTTTCTTATTTTTTTTTTTTTGATTAGCTAAAGCTAAATTATTTAGCCTAAATATAATCCTATTTGATTCTTAAAATATATAGCCTTCTAAATTCTGAAATATCGTATCTGAAAAATGCCTCCCATTAAAAAAAAACACCAAACCAGCAAACTACCAAACCAAACCATTATTAATGTAAACCAACGCCTCCCATTAAAAAAAAAACACCAAACCAGCAAACTACCAAACCAAACTATTGTTAACGTAAACCAACGCCTCCCATTAAAAAAAAAACACCAAACCAGCAAACTACCAAACCAAACCATTGTTAAGGTAAACCAACGCCCCCATTAAAAAAATCAAACAGAAATTCGTGAGTATTTTAACAATCTTTTGCTTTTAGGCAGTTTTAGGTCCACAAAAATGAACTTGTTAAAATACTCACGAATTTCTGTTTGATTTTGTTAATGGGGGCGTTGGTTTACGTTAACAATGGTTTGGTTTTGTAGTTTGCTGGTTTGTTTTTTTTTTAATGGGAGGCGTTGGTTTACGTTAACAATGGTTTGGTTTGGTAGTTTGCTGGTTTGGTGTTTTTTTTTTAATGTGAGGCGTTGGTTCACGTTAATAATGGTTTGGTTTGGTAGTTTGCTGGTTTGGTGTTTTTTTTTTTAGTGGGAGGCATTTTTCAGATACGATATTTCAGAATTTAGAAGACGATATATTTTATATTTCTCAGGCATGCACATAGCTTGGAATATATAGTGTGAAATAATCGCTCCTCGTAGATGCATGTCATTTAAAGAAGTGAGGTTACGTTGTCAGGGATCGCAGGATCGCAGTTATGATTTTTTATTTTTACTGATAATAAAAAATCCATCAATCAAGGAGGTGAAAAAAATGAAAGCTTTTTTACTGGGCAGGGTATTTGTATGTGTTTGCCAGAACACTTGTGCGCATTCGTAAGTTTTATTAAATATGTTACACCAAACGGTTATGCGCATAGTATATTTATATGTGTTTGCCAGAATACTTTTGTTCATTCGTATTTATTATTAAAAACTTTTGCGCATAAATATGTTCGACCAGACACTACTGCCCATGGTATATATGTACATGTTTACCTGAACACTTTTACGCATTAGTATGTATTATTAATCACTTTTGAGCATAAATGTGTTTATTTTTAATTATGTTTACCAGAAGACTCTTGAGCATTCCCATGTATTATTAAACCCTTCTGCGCATAACTATGTTCTACCAAACTTTGCTGCGCATAGTATATTTGTATATATTTGGCAGAACACCTTTGCGCATTTGTATGTATTATTAAACCCTTCTGCGCATAAATATGTTTTACCAAATTCTTCTGCGCATCGGTATAGTTGTATATGGTTGCCAGAACACATTAGAACGCATTAGAATTTTTCATTATCCGATTTAGTTACCTCAAAAACCCCTATGTACCAATTTTCACTAGACCATTGTAAATATTTAAAAATATTCACTCCCTAACCCTGGGGGTGAAGTTTAAAAAAATTATTATCAGATTCATTTTCGCCGACCCCAAAAACCTTTATATACCAACTTTGAAGAAAATATTGAAAACATTTAAAAATATTTACCCCCTCACCCCCCAGGGGGGGGGGGGTAAAGAAAGAAAGATGTCTGAAAGGTAGCCTGAAAATGGGTTACCCATGCTAGACCGTCGGGTTGGATATAAATTTTATCATTAAAAACAAAAGAGTCTTGATCAAGGCATAATTGCAGGAGTGCTAAAATGTCAATTTTCACGTGATCAGTAATTTTGTCTCCAAGGATACCTGTAGGGTGTGACTGTATAACTACTCAGAATCTGAGTAGCTCCATTGGCTTTGGTGGTTCAAGTATCTTTGGTGGCTTGGGAGAGTACGGCAAGGGCAAAAAGGGCGAAAATTAATATAATAAAACGAATGTCTCTTTCCTACCTTGTGTTACTCCATCGCCAGTAGATCTTCCATTAATTGCATTGGTGATGAGGGCCCTCTGTATTATGCAATAAATCCAAAAGGCACATAAAGCGATATAATGGTTAATGGTAAAGCGTGGTTAAACACATACGGCGTTTAATATAAGCGAAGCGACGGCATACTACCCGTTTCATGAGTATATCAGTACTAATTGTCCTCTTCAGTTTCCGGGTGCGGAAAGACAAGAAAGAGACAAATATATGCGCGACAAAAATAGTCAATAATTAAAGAACAAAAAACTAAGTTGCGTTTTGCCAAATTAGAAATTCCAATAATAACTAATTAATTGGTGTAAATAATAATTAATAATAATTAGCGATAACCGAACAATACCACTTATTAAAGGGATGGTTTCTTGTCTGGGAACAGATGTGTATATGTTTGTGACGGCAATAGAATGTGGTTTTCAAGAGTTTCAAGTTTTTCAGTTATCCTTTCATAACATGTAAAGCAACCCTTATGGAGCTCTCTACAACTAGAATTATGAAACAAAAGACGTCTACCTTATCTCTATCTCATTTTTGCTACACTTTCCAGCCAACCAAATAAATACTGTGTTTTTCATACAACAAATACAGTATTTATTTGGTTGGCCGGAAAGTGTAGCACTGAGCGGCACGAACTAACATAGCTAATGTGAATCTGTAGAATAAGATAATTCTACTAAAATTTAGATGGCGCCAGTAATTTCTTTAATAAAAATAATAAAGTTACACTCTTCGCCCGGCCAAGCAAATATTGTATTTGTTAAACAAAGAACAAATACAGAATTTGTTTGGTTGGGTGGAAGTGGGAGTGTATGTAAGTCTTCTATCCTTTTTGGGTAGAACTTTTGTCCCTGTCTAATCTAACGGGAGAAATCGCCATTGGGAGTGAAATAGAGACTTTATGTAAAATTATATTGTCATCGAGTATACATGGTGCTTTTTGAGGGAGTTTTTTTGGTTCGGAAGCCCTGAAATTCCTTTACCATTCAATAGTACCGTCCATATATATGATTTTCAGCGAAAATTTAAAAAATCTACCGAGCGCTTCATTTTTTATTAAAAAAACAAATGCTTAACGAGCTGCGAAAAGTCCAAACTTTTTTCTGTGTAACTTTTTTGTAATTTTATTTTTGGTATATGGTTCCTCAGGTCAAAATACATAAAAAAGGTACTCTTGTTGTAACACTGTAGAACTAACCGTTTTCCAGAAAAATTAATTTGAAGGTGAAGTTTCACGGTTCGTGGACGAAAAATTAAACAATAAAATGTTGAAAACCAAAATTTTAATGAATAATTATATTTTTAAACTTTACTTTAATGTAAATTCTTTCGTTTTAAATATTATTAGAAAGATCTGACCCTTAATTAACTTTTTTCATATCGAAGTGGCGCATTCACCATATTTTCAAAGATTTTCTTAACTTTTAATAAAAAAAAATAATTTTAGTTTTTTATTAAGAGTATATGTGAGGCAGAAAGGAAAAAGGGACCTCTTGTCGGCAATTTCCGGTTTTTAGTTATTAATATTTTTGAATTAGGCCCTAAATTCTGAAAAAATCATGTCTATGATTTTTTGTTTAAGTTACGGGCATTTGAATTTTATAAAATGAAAACGGGCTTTCTGAGAAAAACACCTGAAAATTCAAAACAACACAGACTCTTTATTTTTTACATTTAAAAAATTAAGGTATGACACAAAAGGTTTTTTAATCGATAACAACTTGTAAAGGACAAACTAAACTGTAAGAAATCGCAAAAATCCGAAAATCGATAATTTAACCAAAACCACTAATTACGACTTTACTGAAAAATTGACATCGCCGACAAGAGGTTCCTTTTTCCTTTCCGCCTCATATATACAAGGATATAATAAGTACAAAAGTTCCTAAAGTATTTTTGTAACAAGGATATCCCACTGTAAGCCTGGAACCTATTTCTTCCACCAGAAGTTTTCTTCTTCGGAAGAATCTGAAAAAGTAAATTAGGTAAAAACACCCTCTATTTTTCTTTATTTTAAAAAATAGAGATTTTAAATTTGAAACATCTTATTGCCATAAAGATTCAAGATTCTTTATTAGTCATTTTGGTATAAATACATGATGACGTGTCAAATTAATAAATAATACATTAATAAATAACAAATATAAAATAAATAATATGTGACCAACAGACAAAACAGAAAAGACCAAGGTACAACTACTAGTATCAGGCAAAGGTAGTAGAGAAAAATTCTTCGACTGTATAAAAACTATACTTTAAAAGAGCAATTTTTACTTTTTGTTTAAACATCTTTGTTGACGATATAGACTTAAAATTATGAGGTAAGTGATTATAAAGTTTAATTGGCATAAGGTAGGAACTTTTTGCAGTTAGTGCAAGTCTATGCATGGGCAAAATTATATTTTCCCCCCCTCTGAGATTATGATCACTAACCTGGATGGTTCTTGTATGGTTTTCAATGTTTGACTTGATGTCACAGATTTTACATACTAGATAAAATATTAACGTATTCAAAGTGACTAACACATGCGACTCTACCTCTCTCTCGAATTTTCGTGTCTCTGTTTACAGTAACATCCACAGTTTTATTGGTATTATCTGGTGTTTTTTTATTATGTTGGTTATCTTGGACAGTGAAGTTTTAACACAGACGTCAAAATCACAAGATGAGGTTAACTTTGAAAAATATAAATAAACTTTTGATTTTTACTGAATATAAATCTAAAAACAATATATGACTATATATAAATATATAAGATATGGATTGTGGGGAATAATGTTTTATCACAGATCTGTGTTGACTATGGATAAAGGGTAAGTTAAAACAAACCAAACCAAGTGGTGTAGTGACCATATCAGCTTTCTCAGTCAAAAAGGACCTATTATAGAGACTATAATAGAGACCTATTGGAAAATCCCTATGCATAAACCTATTCAATTGTTCTGTTTTGTTGTTATAAGTTTAAGTAGAAAAATCTGTATGAAACGTAGGCATCTATGAGTTTTCTATGTTTTTGAACAGATATTTTCCTAGACCTACTGGAAATTTTTAGTAGGACAATCCCTATGAAACGTGTAAGTATCTATAAGTTTTCACATTTTTTTTTTGGACAAAGGTTTTCCAAAAAACCTATAGGTACACAATTCATAAAAAAATTCATACTTCGACCTATAAAACAATTTTATAGGATTACATAAGCTTTCTATAAAACATGTAGATATTTATAGGTTTTGGATTTTCCCATTACTTTTTAATTAATAGTATTAATGTCTTTAATTGTAGAGTAATGAAATTATGCCATCCAGTATGATAATAACCAACAAACTTATGGAAATAAAAATGCGAGTTTATGTGCAGATAAGCATAAGGAAGTATGCATCAAAGAAAATATATAATACTAAAATAGCCTTAGCTGGAGCAACCTTGGGACATACGAAGACCTTTAAGACCAAAATATTACTGTAGTAATCCTAATATATATCAATTTTTATTTAATGTTTATACAGAGCGGTTCAAAAGTCACCCCTCCCCTATTAACTTTTGAAACAGTTGAGATATCGACTTCAAATTTGGAACTTTTAAATAAGACAACTTAAACCATCTTTTAGCATATATTTAATACTTTCAGCTCTTAAAATGTGGGCAGGGGGGCATGGGGGCACATTTTTTTAAATGGAAAGGGGGTCGTGTAAAACATCATTTTAAAGCTTATAAAATTCTCCATTTAACTCCATATTTTTAAATTAAAAAAAAATGGGTTTAAAATGGGGTTGAAAATGGGTATTAATGTCAAAATTCCTCTAAAAAAAAACAAATAATTTTTTAAAAATGCCTAATTTCATCATAAAAAAATGTTAATTATACTTTTAAACTAATTTTAGTTGACATAAATAAAAATTTATAAAAAAACTTAAAAAATCGAATGTTTTAGCACAAAAAATTGAAAAATCAAAACCTTAAAAAACGTTTTTAAAAATTAAAAAATGTTAGTGTAAATAGAGAATTTTATAAGCTTTAAAATGATGTATCACACGACCCCCCTTTTCATTTAACAAAAATGTCCCCCCATGCCCACATTTTAAGAGCTGAAAATATCAAATATATGCTAAAATATAGTTTAAGTTGTCTTATTTAAGAGTTCTAAATTTGAAGTCGATATCTCAACTCGTTCAAAAGTTAAAGGGGGGGGGGGTGACTTTTGGACCGCACTGTATACATATTTCATATAGACGAGTAGTTAATTTTAAAAATTGTTTTAATAAATTAAGTATATAAATATATTAATAAATTTTATTATAAAAAAATTGTATGTAATATTTGGTAGAATAATATCAGAATCTAACATAGAGATTCTCCACTATGTAATATACAGAGTTGATACTTTCATTACAATAACAGGGTCGGACAAGAGTAATTTTAAATTATTTTTGGTGAGTTTCTTTAATACATACCTATGCCGAATAAGAAATAATAATGACCAAGTTGATACTTTCATTACAATAACAGGGTCAGACAACAGGAATATTAAATTATTTCTAATTTTTGGGCTGTTTGTTTAATACATATCTATGCCGAATAAGATTATGTCTGTATACAGACAATGCCGAATAAGAGAATAAGATTATGTCTGTGTACAGACATATAATCTTATTCAGCATAAATATGTATTAAACAAACTGACCAAAAATTAGAAATAATTTAATATTCCTGTTGTCCAACCCTGTTATTGTATTGAAAGTATCAACTCTGGTCATTATAAATATGATTTATAATATATTATATCTTATACACTGTATGAGAAAATACAAATCGCACTCTGTATGGATATTTGCATATATTTCTGAAGACTTGATAAATAATTTTTTTTGGTATACATTTTCTATTAAAAAAAAATGTATTAAGTTAAAAGAAATAGATGCCAGTGACCCTACAGATTGCTATTTAGTTTACGCACTGTGATGTCATATTCGTATTCTCTTAAACGGTGTATACATATGATTTATATATCAAATATTAAAAATATTCTTACACAAGTGTCTATCACAAAAGTTTTTGTCAAAAAACTCTTTGATCACAAAAGTGTCTGTCTAATCACAGTTTGTTTTACTAATAAGGGAAAATATAAATATCAATGATAAAAAAATAGTAAAATATTATAAACTGAATATAAATATACAACTGAACACTCCAATCCAATTCGGGTTTGCTCTAGGCTCTCTGACCAGGTCATGTGGACTTCTAAATTCTGGTAACTTCCTTTCCGATATCTTTCCTCTTCTGATTTTCTACAATTAAGTTTTTATTTTGAAGGAATTTGGTTATTTCTACTGCTATGGATTTATTGGGGTCACAAGCAGAGAATTTAGGCTAATAGGGGTTGGGCATGTCTTAGCTAGGGCCTCATAGAAGGATGAATATTGTTGGGAGTGTCTTGGGCATTCAAAAAGGATATGTTTGATGTCTTGTATATTTCCGCACCACACCATGGGTCTTCCTTTATGTTAATTTTAAACAAGTGGGAGTTGGTAAAGCAGTGTTTACCTCTCATATGACATATTTTTGTTGTTTTTTTACTGGTTAGTCCTAAGTTATTAACCATGTTCTCTTTTTTAATTCTGTCCTTTCCCAGTACATGCGTCCTTTTAAGGGACTCCCTTAATTTGTCCCATACTGTCCCATTCTTTTTTCCACTTCATAAATAGGATTTCTTTTGTTTCTTGGTTGTAATCACGGAAATGCGTTTTGACTCGAACCACAAGATTTTCCAGGCTTCATTCGCTATTCTGTCGGCTGCTCCATTTTCCGTAATTTTTGTATGTCCCGGAATCCAGCAAAAGTTAACAAAACACATGAACAAAGCGAAAAAATCCACAAGCCAAACAGATTACTGAAAGGTAAACAAAAACAAAGGAGCGCCTAGTTATAGCTACCCGCACCCGAAATGCGCCTGCGTAGTAGAGGGCTAACCGTTTTTCAATATATTATTCTAAATCCAAACCAATTTTTTACAAATTAAAAACAGGCACAAAACCACCGTTAACCAACGCTAAAGTAAATTAACGTCCCGCAAACAACAAAAAACCAAAACAATCTCGGTGCGGGTAGCTATAATTAGGCGCTCGTAAAAACAATACAGAATAACCAACGTAAAAAAAATCACTAGGGAAATACCACATAATACCAATAAAACTGTGGATGTTACTGTAAACAGAGAAACGAAAATTCGAGAGAGAGGAAGAGTCGCATGAGTTAGTCAAATTTTTTTGATCTTGCAATGGAATCCCCAATCTAGTATTTGAAATCTGTGCTTGATGTAGACCACTGAGTTTAAAATATAGTAAGTACCTTTAAATCACTTCCGGTTTAACCGGAAATGATATCAACTTTGATTTTGAAATGGGACGCCCTATATATTTTTATATATTTCTATTCTACGCATTATTCTGGGTACAATTTTACCAAAAAAGTGACATTGTAAATGTCAAAGTTTTTTTTAATTTAATTGCTTTCCCATTTTGAAAATTTTCAAAATTTCGGAAAGCCTTGTATTCGTGCAAACATTTTCAATTTTTTTTTCGAATTTTTGCGTTTTATGACGTTTTATGTTGATATAAATCAATTTCAAGCAAAAAAAAATTGTCGGTCGATCGGTCTGTCCGGGAAATCTTATAATGTAAGCACGATAACTTCGGAACGCTTTAAGCTAGAGACTTGAATTTTGCCATACAGGTATGTTACCAAAAGTTCTCGCTCGGGATTGTTTTTGGTGAACATTGGCGTGCGGCAAGGGGGCAAATGGGGAAAAATACATTTTTTTAGAAAAAAATTAAAATTGCTATATAGAGGTTTTTAAGGTTGGTGAAATTGAATCTGAATAAAATTTCTCTAACTCCACCCCCGAGGGGGCGAGGGGGTAAATATTTTGAAATGTTTTCCAAATTTTCGTGAAAATTGGTATATTGACGTTTTTGAGGTTGCTGGAAGTGAATCTGATAATAAAAAATCTATTTTACGCGCAGGTGGTAAAATGGGAAAGCTTTTTTACTGGCAGTGTATTTTTAGTTTTTATCATAGGTAGGCCATGATTACTTAAAATTACTTAACATAATCCAAGTAACCCTAGAAAATTGGTAAATTGGGGTTTTTGAGGTTGCTAAAGTGAATCTGATAATAAAAAAATTCTAACTACACCCCCTGAGGGGCGGGAGGAGTTTTGTTGGAAATTGATTTATTGGGGTTTTTGAAGTCGCATTCGCACTTAAAATGCCATGAAACGTCGAGAAAATATGAAAAAAGTGGGTGTTAAAAAAATATCGGTCTGCCTGTCCTCTAACTAAAAACCTTGTTATTTTTAAATGAAAGGTCCCATATAGCACCAGTCGTCCAATGGACTTCCATTTTAGATCCCTTTTAAGTACATTGGTCCACGGACTAATAACGGATGTACTGTGTACGTCCATATATTTACATCCTTTGTAGGACTATTAGTGGACGTCCATTTAGTGTCCTTTTTACTCCCATAATTTCAGCTCTCTACGTTTATTCTAAGTGGGTGAAACAGTGAGAGGGTAAACTTAGTCTTATATGGGGGTGATGGGAAGATAAGGGGGGATGTAAAATTTATTTGATTATCACTGGATGTAACCTAATTTTAGTTTTAAATTATCTCGTGGGTAATAAATGGATTTTTTAAATTTTAGGGTTGGGGGATTGGGGGGCAAGTTTTATATAAAATTGTATTGTCAGACGAGCATATGTACCAAAGAGTCTAGCAGACTAACCATATGAAAACTGCCCCCGCTTTAATTTAACTTTTTGTACCGGTTACGTAACACCCTTGACCTTAAAGTTAACTCACCCCAATTTCAGACCCCTACCCCCTCCCCTAAGGGTAATAATAGCATAAATTAAAAAAACTTTAAAGTCATTTTCTCGGTAACTATTTCAGATATTTTAAAGATTAAAAAAACAAATTATAGCTACTCACTA
The DNA here is from genome assembly GCA_958510825.1 of Brachypterus glaber. NCBI lineage: Eukaryota > Metazoa > Arthropoda > Insecta > Coleoptera > Kateretidae > Brachypterus > Brachypterus glaber. The sequence goes on along the minus strand of OY294050.1, from coordinate 45,865,591 downwards.
GCACTACAAAATATATGTTTTTTAGAATTTTTGGTTCTATAATAGGGGTCGAAAAAAATATTTTAAGTTTTTGGGGGTAGGTTTCAATACCACCCCTTTGAATGACACCCACCAAAAAATTCTGGCAAAACACTTATTTACCCACCTCTAAAATGTAAAAATTGGAAAGCTGTCAAATGGCCGGAAGGCAGCTAAAAAACGTAAAAACTAGTAGCGTGCACCAGTTTTTAAAAATAATAAATGTAATTTTGAATACTATTATTAAAATGATTTATGTAGAAGACGATTTTACATTAAACTAGTAGGGGGCTATTTAAGTCACATGGCATATATTTTTAGTAAAAAACTTACTTTCATTTAAAATAAAATTAACTAATTTGGGTAATTCTGGTAACTCACATTACAGCCGCAGAAAGAAAAGGCACTTTCTTTTAAATATTTTATTTAAAGATATGTAATGCTACGCATTCCATTATACAGAGTGGTCCATTTATCATGAAAATCTTTAATATTTTAATAACTTTTAGATATATAAAAAAAGTTAAAAAAAAGTTATAAGAGCTTAACTAAAGCAAAAAATATATGTATATGTGTATATGTAATATTATTAGCGGACACAATGGAGGCAGGGGTACAAGGGGGAATATTTTTTTAAATTGAAAGGAGTTTGGGTGATAAATCATTTTAAAGCTTGTAAAATTCTCTATTCGACCATAGATTTTTTATTTATTCCAAAAAAAATTGAACTATAAATGAAAATTAAAAAAAAAAAAATAAGAAAAGTAGTTATTTATGTACCAAGGTAGAAAAGTAGATGTTTATTCCCTGAGGGCGACGATCTTTGTTTGTAAGTCGCCCGGGGGCATACACATCTATTAATACCCGCGGTGCACACAAACTTTTATGTCATACTAGTTCGTTATTGCATCCACAATATAAATATTTAAAAAAATCCGAAAATTCAATTTGATTTTTTGATATATAGATGTTGTTAAAATATTAAGGATTCATGATAAATGGACCACTGTGTATAATGCATAGCCTAGCATTACATACAGTGCGGTCCAAAAGTAACCCCCCCCCCTCTTAACTTTTAAACGAGTTGAGATATCGATTTCAAATTTAGAACTCCTAAATAAGACAACTTAAACTATCTTTAAGCATATATTTGATACTTTTATCTCTTAAAATGTGGGCAGGGGGGCATGGGGGGATTTTTTTTTAAATGGAAAGGGGGGTCGTGTGATACATCATTTTAAAGCCTTTAAAATTCTCTATATAACCATACATTTTTAAATTTTTTAAACATGTTTTTTATGGTTTTGATTTTTCAGTTTTTTGTGCTAAAAAATAAATTTTTAAGTTTTTTTTTGTTAATTTTTATTTATGTCAACTAAAATTAGTTTAAAAGTATAATTTACATTTTTTCATTATGAAATTAGGCATTTTTAAAAAATTGTTTGGATTTTTTAGAGAAATTTTGACAAACATACCCATTTTCAGCCCTATTTTAAACCCAAAAAAAATAAAAATAAAAAATATACAGTTAAATGGAGAATTTTATAAGCTTTAAAATGATATATCACACGACCCACCTTTCTATTTAAAAAAATGTCGCCCCATGCCCCCTGCCCACATTTTAAGAGCTAAAAGTATCAAATATATGCTTAAAGATAGTTTAAGTTGTCTTATTTAAGAGTTCTAAATTTAAAGTCGATATCTAAACTCGTTCAAAAGTTAAGAGGGGGGGGGGGTGACTTTTGGACCGCTCAGTGTATTCACGGCTTATTATAGTTTAATACAAAATTGTAATTAAATTACTTTATATTTTATACCTACTAGTAGTATACTATTATAGTATACTATTGTTAATAAAAAAATAAAAATAAAATAATTTTTTTTCTAAAAGGGTAATTCCATGGTAACTCACGTTACATATGCAGAAAAAACGACACTTTCTTTTAGATATTTTATTATATTATTATTAAATAATGCTTGTTATCTATTATTTTTAAAGACTGTTTGTTAAAAAATGATAATATAATAAAATATTTATTATAATTATTCTGGGGCTGTAACGTGAGTTACCATGGAATTACTTTTTTTATTTCAAATAGAAGTTTTTTCTAAAAATATACGTCATGTGACTTAAACATCCCCTTACTGATTTAATTTAAAATTATCTTCTTCATAAATCATTTTAATAATACTATTCGAAATTATATTATTTTTAAAAATTGGTACACGCTACTAGTTCTTATGTTTTTTAGCTGCCTTCCGGCCATTTGACAGCTTTCCAATTTTTACATTTTAGAGGGTGGGTAAATAAGTGTTTTGCCAAATTTTTTTGGTGGGTGTCATTCAAAGGGGTGGTATTGAAACCTACCTCCAAAAACTTAAAATATTTTTTTCGACTCCTATTATAAAACCAAAAATTCTAAAAAAAATATATTTTGTAGTGCTAGTGAGTAGCTATAATTTGTTTTTTTAATCTTTAAAATATCTGAAATAGTTACCGAGAAAATGACTTTAAAGTTTTTTTTTAATTTATGCTATTATTACCCTTAGGGGAGGGGGTAGGGGTCTGAAATTGGAGTGAGTTGTCTTTGAGATCGAGGGTGTTACGTAACCGGTACAAAAAGTTAAATTAAAGCGGGGGCAGTTTTCATATGGGTAGTCTGCTAGACTCTTTTAGCTTACTAGGTATATTCTAAGTGGTTGAAAAAGCCTTTGGCAGATTTGCCCTAAACAAACAAACAATAACAAACATTGCAAGTTAAATAACAGTTTTTCACAGTCGCAAAAAGCAAGTTATATGGATGCTGGATGGATGGTTTGAACTTATGGATGTCCACAGTTGTGTCATCTGGACTCTGAACGGATGTCCATGGGACGTCCATAGAGAAAAAATGGGATCCTATGGACATACGCCGTCCATGAACATACGTCCATTGGACGTCCATAGTATCACTTTTTGCTATCTGGGTTACGATTTAAAAAGGTCCTTCAATGTACGATAACTACCTTCGAGTTTACCTTCGTAGTTTACCTGACGTCAAACATGCTTAACATTGGAGAGCAGCAAGAGGGGAAAAGGGGTCAAAAACCAATATTTTTGGCGAAACTGGCTTATTATTGATTGAAAGATAAGCATTCATATTTATTTATTTATTTATTAAGCAATATATTACAAAGTCATGGGGAGTCCCAAATAAGCTTTAAGCTTGTGCTAGGGACTCCCCATTAATTTAGGCATACAAAATTATCCAAAAATTTAAATTATTATGTTTCTGACAGTAAATTTTAAATTTCCTTCTTTTTTCTTTAGTTCTTAATAAATCTTTATGTTTCCCATATTATCTATCTTCTTATTAAGCAGCTGTACCCATTTTCTTTATTTATTGTTCTTTTATTCGTTAAAAAAGTTTACTGAAAATTTTTAATTGAATATACTACAAAAAAAATAATTAAATTAATTAAATACGATTAATAATAAGCGAGTTAAAGCATAAAATATTAGTTTTTGACATCGGAAAAACTACGAAGGTCCTGAAAGAATTTTTTAAATCGGACCTTTTGTTTAAAAGTTACAAGGTTTATAATCAGAAGGACAGACAGACAGATATTTTTTAACACCCACTTTTTTCACATTTTCTCGACGTTTAATGGCATTTTAAGTCTTAATATACAATTTTTTTTTTGATTTTTCGGGCGACTTCGCCCCTGAAACAATGAAGCGCTAAAAAAAGTATACCCTCTTTGGCCTTGGAGATAAGCAATTTTGTAATGTACTGATCATAAATAATAACTTTATTATTATATCTAAAATATATTATAATAAATTAGAAAAAACGTAAAAAAAAACGATCGATCAGAACTATTTTTTTTATATTTGCCTAAATTACTTCTTATGGTGTGTTTAAACAATTTATAAAAAAAAAACAGGGGTCGAAAACAAAAAGTCCAAACCAAAAAGTTTAGTGTTTATTTCAAAAACAAAAACATTTAAGACAAATACAGAGCGGTCCAAAAGTCACCCCCCCCTCTTAACTTTTGAACCAGTTGAGATATCGACATCAAATTTGGAACTTTTAAATAAGACAACTTAAACTATCTTTTAGCATATATTTAATACTTTCAGCTCTTAAAATGTGGGCAGGGGGGCATGGGGGCACATTTTTTTAAATGGAAAGGGAGGTCGTGTAATACATCATTTTAAAGCTTATAAAATTCTCCATTTAACTCCATATTTTTAAATTAAAAAAAAAATGGGTTTAAAATGGGGTTGAAAATGGGTATTAATGTCAAAATTCCTCTAAAAAAAACAAATAATTTTTTAAAAATGCCTAAATTCATCATAAAAAAATGTTAATTATACTTTTAAACTAATTTTAGTTGACATAAATAAAAACTTAAAAAATCGAATGTTTTAGCACAAAAAATTGAAAAATAAAAACCTTAAAAAACATTTTTAAAAAATTTAAAAATATTAGTTTAAATTAAGAATTTTATAAACTTTAAAATGATGTATCACACGACCCCCCTTTCCATTTAAAAAAATGTCAGCCCATGCCCCCTTGTCCACATTTTAAGAGCTGAAAATATCAAATATATCCTAAAAGATAGTTTAAGTTGTCTTATTTAAGAGTTCTAAATTCGATATCTCAACTCGTTCAAAAGTTAAAAGGGGGGGGGTGGTGACTTTTGGACGGCACTGTATATGTTTTTTTAGGTAGGGAAAAGTTTAATAAATCATTTAAGGTCAAAATTAACCCATATATTAAAGAAAAAAATAATCATTTAAAAACACTTTTTTTCTAATTGGGCAAAGCGAGGAGTTTTTCAATCGATGCTTTGATTGGAAAACTCATCGCCTTGCGGCTCGTTTTCCAAACATGGACGCGCGTGCCTTAAGTTACTTGTCCTTTAATATACAGGGTATCCCAGAATGTTTCCAAAATCTCTTAGGGGTGATCAGATCTTGTCAAAATAATGTCACAAGTTGATATAAAATTTTTGGCTACGCCCCCCACTCTGAGAAATCCCCCCCCCCAAGATGAAATATAAAAATCAATTTTTTTGGATAATTTGAAAGTAAAAATTTTCTTTTATTATTTTTTAACATCTTTTTTACAATTTTTTAAGAAAATTAATGCGCATCGAAGGATTTTTAACCGAATTTTAGAAAGTTATCAGAAAAGTCAGGGCAGACTTCCATTATGGTTTCAAACCCCTAAGATTTTTAGGGTTACAAATTTCAGAATTTTCATTACTAGTTTTTACATTCGACGAGCAATTTTGATCAAAAAAGTACTCTAGGCAAAATTCGATAAAATGAAGCGTGTTCGAGAAAAAGGCACATTTTTAAATGGAAAGGCAGAAGGACCGTAATTTTTATATTGTTTCAAAAATGCCATATAGTCAAATAATAAATGTAAATTGAAATAAATGTACACCGGCTGATATTTTAAAGGGTAGTAGTGGATGGTAACAGAACACTCCTGTTAGTTTTTCACCGGGTGATTTGCTTAAGGGATGTCCGCTATCTTAAATTTTAGGGGTGAGTTGCTTAATATACATCTTACGATAAAAATGCATATAACAAATTTTGTTAAGAAGGTAATTTCCAACAATTTTGGTTTAGATAATTTTTTTTAATATATTAATAACAATTGGGTTAATTTAAAAATAGGTTGGAGGTGAAATTTTTAGTTGCATAGATAACACAACCACAAAAAATTAAAAAAGTTCGATCGATCGATACACTATGTATTTTGAGCCGCTGAATCCGAATATAAAGTCGGAATCTAAAAGTTAGATACCATTTTCAATATATATTTAAAAAACATACGTTTCGCAAAGATATGATATGTTTTTTAAGGTTAGGTTGAAAATGGGAGCTAACTTTTAAATTCCGAACTCAGATTCGGATTCAGCGGCTCAAAATACATAGGAATTGACTAGTCGAGTCCGTTGGAGATCTAACTTTTTTAATTTTGTGTGGATGTTATCTCTGCAACTAAAAGTTCGATCAAATAAGGTTTTTTACAAAAGATTTTTATTTTTTTCAGGAGAATTAAGTAGCAGTATAAAATATATATGTTTGAATTTAAAAAAACAAAGTTGACTAATAATTTACCCTGGAAACGTAAAATCCGTAAAAAATAAATACGCCATTTTGTTCCCCCATTAAAATAAACATATTTTGTCCCCTTTTAAAATAAACATCTTTTGTCATAAACATTTTTTTTCTAACTAGTATTCAAGACATTTGAAAGTTTCAGGTTAAAAAAACACCCGGTATATTAATAAATACTATACTATACTGTACTGTACTGTACTGTACTGTACTGTACTATACTATACTAAATTAGTTAAAATTTACTTTATTGTATTCAATGTCAATTTAGCCCAGTTCATTTTTTTTATATAAAAATTATCCATTACATATTGGGATTGATAAAAAAGGTCCCTTTTTCATGGAAACGCTTAATTTTATCGAATCTTGCCTAGAGTACTTTTTTGATTAAAATTGCTGGGCTAATGTACAAATACACTGCCCAGTAAAAGAGCTTTCCCATTTTTCACCTCCGTGCGTAAAATGGATTTTTTTATTATCAGATTCACTTTCAGAAACCATAAAACCCTTAGTATACCAATTTTCACGAAAACTACCCTCTGCCCCTTTGGGGGTGAAGTTAGAATTTTGTTATAATTAGATTCCCTTTCAACAACCTCAAAAAACCCAATGTACCAATTTTCACGAAATATATCCCTCACCCCTCAGGGGGTGGATTTAGAATATTTTTATTATCAGATTCACTTTCAGCAACCTCAAAAACCCCAATACACCAGTTTTCACGAAAACTACCCCCCAGCCCTCAGGGGGTGGATTTAGTTTTTTTTTTATTATTAGATTCACTTTCAGAAACCTCAAAAACCCCAATAGTTTTCACAAAAACTACCCCCACCCCTCAGGGGGTGAAATTATAAAAAAGTTATTATCAGATTCGAAATCGTCAACCCCAAAAGCCCCTATATACCAATTATGAGGAAAATATTTTAAAATATTTACCCCCTCACACCCTTGGGATTCAATTTCAGCAACCTCAAAAACCCCTATATAGCAATTTTTAAATTTTTCTAAAAAAATGTATTTTTGCGCATTTGCCCCCCTTGCCGCACCCCAATATTCACCAAAAACAATCCCGAGCAAGAACTTTTGGTAATATACCTGTATGCCAAATTTCAAGTCTCTAAGTTAAAACGTTCTTAAGTTATCGTGCCCACAAGATTTCCCGGACAGACCGATCGACCGACCGACCGACGGATCGACATTTTTTTTTTGCTTGAAATTGATTTATACCCGCATAAAACGTCATAAAACGCAAAAATACACAAAAAAAAATTTTTGAAAATTTTTGCACGAATACAAGGCTTTCCGAAATTTTGAAAATTTTCAAAATGGGAAAGCAAAAGTAATGAAAAGTCTGAAATTTGTTACTGTAAAAATCTTAAGGGTTTGGATCCATATTGGAAGTCCGCCCCTGACTTTTCTGATAACTTTTGAAACTTAAGAATGCTGTTAAAATCATTCGATGCACATTAACCTTAAAAAAATTAAAAATTAAAAAAGTTATCCAAAAAGATTATTTTTTTTTATTTCATCTTGGGGGGCAAATATCTCAGAGTGGGGGGGAGCCGCAGCTAAAAATTTTATATGAACTTGTGGCATTATTTTGATGAGATCTGATCACCCCTAAGAAATTTTAGAAACATTCTGGGACACCATGTAGGGGGAGTTTGGCACCATTCGTACAAGGGGCACATTCGTACATCTTATGTTACGTGAAAATCAAAAGGTTTTTTTACGCGCATTTCCGTCCGCACATAGTTATTTTCGTGCCAGATCTCCCAGTGAGTGGCAGGGGTCCTTGGCCACCATCGAGAAGTAGTACAGTAAAAAAAACTGTTTTAACCCTCTTAAAATAATTTTACCGCCTACGGAATAAAGTGCTTTTTGTTTCAGGTATTTTTTTATGGTAAGTAAACATAGTCAAAATTATGTTTTATTAATAAATTAGAAAGTATTTATACTTGAATGATGATTATTGTTACAAAATATAAATAACTGCATAAGGGGCAGATTCATACGGTATCGAAGCTTCAAAGGGGTACATTCGTACAGGTCTGCATACATGTGCCTCCTTCAGACTCAGCAAAACTGGGCCATCACACGGTTTGATATCCCAGTGATGGACCGTCGTTAATGTGTTGCTGGGGATATAAATTTGGTATGTTTTTTTTTAGAATCATGGTAAAGAAATATAAGAAAACACTTAAGTGTGGCGCGGTAGACGAAAACTCGATGAAAGTAGCTCTAAAAAGGAAGGAGATGAGGAAAGTTCCGACCAGCAATCAACTACTCGAACTTAATTTAAATTTAAAATTTTAATGCTGTTTTTTTTGTTAATTGTACGTTTATTTTCCATTAGGGGCTGTCCATATATTACGTAACGCGCCTAGGGGGAAGAGGGTCAGAGAAATTGTTACAGTTTGTGACAGGGGGGGTCTAGGTAATCGTTACGTAACGGAATTTAATAAATTTAATGTTTATTTCCTAAGCTTGGCAGATGTATTTTTATTTCAACATAAATTACTATTTAGTGGCCCATAATTCCCCTTTTCACACAAAAATTGACGAAACTATGCATATTTAAATAATATTGTAATCAGTAAAAAAACTGTTGACATTGATATTAAAAAAAAATCTTATGGCCCTGTTATTGCGTGATCTCGCCGATGAACCATCGGCGATGATACATTTTCGCGCGGAATGTGTACTCACAGAACACCAATGTGTGTACTATTTTGTGTACCTGTGCATAAACAATATACGTGTTATATGTGACACTCAGTGTAAAAAGAGGTACCTAGTATTTTTTCCCTGTGTGATATTGATTATGAATATTTTTTTAAAGTTTGAGTGATTTTTTCGTTTAAGTACATTAAGTGCTATATGTATTATTATAATAAATATGTATCATTTTACACTGTCTTTTTACCGTCTTGCATTATGCGGAATTCTGTATCAAGATATGTTAGAAAAAAAAATACAAATTTTCATATTGTTACGCGTTACACAGGGGGGAGGGGGGGTTGTTGGTAAATGTGACAGTTTGTTACACAGGGGGGGAGGGGGTCAATTTTTTTGAAAAATTGAGTAACGTAATATATGGACAGCTCCTTAACGTGATAATAACTCGGATAATAATAAACGTACTAGAACACAGATTTTTTTTACTGTACGAAGGTACGCTAGAGAGGTGCACATTTTTATTTAAATTTTCTTGAATATATTTTTTCTATAGCTAAGTAAATGTTAGTTTAATTGATGAAAAAAAAAATAATAGAATTAAAAATATTTGAAAGATTTTACAACGAAATCTGTAAAAACTGTACGAAGGGTCCCAATCTCCCCCTACTATTATAAACATACGATTATTGATATTATAAACATACGATTATTTTTTCTATAGCTAAGTAAATGTTAGTTTAATTGATGAAAAAAAAAATAATAGAATTAAAAATATTTGAAAGATTTTACAACGAAATCTGTAAAAACTGTACGAAGGGTCCCAATCTCCCCCTACTATTATAAACATTCGATTATTGATGTTTAACTCACCGGACTCGGAAATCCATTCCTTACTTTTTATAGTTTTTCCCTTACGGAACATTCTCTTCATTCGTTCATAATAGTATTCTAAAAAAAATATTATACAGGGTGATCAATAACTGCTACGACAAAATTTAAGAGGTGATTCTGTATCAAAAAATATAAAAAAAAGTTCCTATAAAGGTTGGTCCGCAAATGAGCCCTAAGGGAGCTACGGCCCTTTTAAATTGTAATAAAAATAAGGTTCTTAATTAATAACTCTGGTACCCTTTAAGCTAGAGAGACGAGATTTTGCATGTATACGTGTATTAATAAGGGCAATAAGTTTATTTTAATTCGTTTTTTTAAATGTATCCAGAGGTGTCCCTAGACCTAAATAAGAATTCCTTGAGTAAAAATACATAAAAAATGTCATATAGTGTAACACTGTAGGAGTAATCGTTTTCAATAAAAAAAAATGCAATTAAGTGGAAGTAACATTTTGTGCCACGTTACTTTTTAAAAGGCTATTACTCCTTTAATATTAAATTTAGGTGTTTTGGTAAAGAATACTTTTTTTGCTCAGTTTTAAATGATGAATCACCTGCAGCATTAAAATTTTATTGATGCTTTTTTTTTGTTCCCCATAAATATGTCATCTTCGAGGGGCCGTAGCTCCTTTAGGGCTCATTTTCGGACCAACCTTTATAAAAACTTTTTTTCATATTTTTGGATTTAGAATCACTTGTTAAATTTTGGCATGGCAGTTACTGATCACCGTGTATTTGGATAATAATATTTTTTTAGTTTATAAGCTTTCCCTAAAATTTAAAACCAGCCGTCTCTAATGAGCGAGAATACTTTCTCAGAAAACAATTTATGTCCAGAAACAATTTATTATATTATGGGGAGAGGAGGGTCATGAAAAAATTGGTAAGGGAGAAAGGGGTAATAAGAAACACTCGGGGTTTTAAGAAACAGAGCATGTTAGAATTAGGACTTAACAGAAAGGCAGAAACTTATTTTTTTTTGTATTATGTATTGATATGTAGTATTAAGTTTCTTGTATAAATTTCAAATAATAAATTTTGTTTCTTATTACCCTTAAAACCCCATTTTAAGAAACTAAGAAACAGAAATATTTAAACACAAAAAAGGTTTAAACGAATAAACTGAATATACAAGAGAAGCCTCTAAAGCACGTCTAAGTTTACTTAAAATCTGAATAAAAATTAATAAAGATTAAAAAAGTTGTTAATAAACAAAATATTATTTTGAAAAGGCCAACGTAAAAAAACGCATTTAAAATACACTGCCCAGTAAAAGAGCTTTCCCATTTTTCACCTCCGCCCGTAAAATGGATTTTTTATTATCAGATTCACTTTCAGAAATCATAAAAACCTTAATATACCAATTTTCACGAAAACTACCCTCTGCCCCTTTAGGAGTAAAGTTAGAATTTTTTTATAATCAGATTCACTTTCAACAACTTCAAAAACCTCAATATAACAATTTTCACGAAAACTACCCCCCACTTCTCAGGGGGTGGATTTAAAAAAAAATTATTATCAGATTCACTTTCAGCAACCACAAAAACCCCAATACACCAGTTTTTACGAAAACTACCCACACCCCTCAGGGGGTGAAATTAGTATTATCAGATTCATATTCGTCGACCCCAAAAACCCCTATATACCAATTTTGAAGAAAATAATAATATTGGAATTAGAAAAGTTTTTTTATGAGATTCAATTTCAGCAACCTTGAAAACCCATATATAGCAATTTTCAAATTAAAAAAAATGTATTTTTCCTCATTTGTCCCCCTTGCCGCACCCCAATGTTTACCAAAAACATCCCCGAGCGAGAACTTTTGGTATACAGGTATGTTACCAAATTTCAAGTCTCTAGCTTAAAGCGTTCTTAAGTTATCGTGCCCACAAGATTTTACGGACAGACCGATCGACCGACAATTTTTTTTTTGCTCGAAATTGATTTATATCGACATAAAACGCAAAAATTCACAAAAAATACGAATACAAGGCTTTCTGAAATTTTGAAAATTTTCAAAATGGGAAAGCAAAATACATTTCCCAGTAAAATAGCTTTCCCATTTTTCACATCCGCGTTAGATGTTTACCAAAAACAACCCAGAGCGAGAACTTTTGGTATACAGGTATGTTACCAAATTTCAAGTCTCTAGCTTAAAGCGTTCTTAAGTTATCGTGCCCACAAGATTTTACGGACAGACCGATCGACCGACCGATCAACAATTTTTTTTTGCTCGAAATTGATTTATATCGACATAAAACGCAAAAATTCACAAAAAAATACGAATACAAGGCTTTCTGAAATTTTGAAAATTTTCAAAATGGGAAAGCAAAATACATTTCCCAGTAAAATAGCTTTCCCATTTTTCACATCCGCGTTAGATGGATTTTTTTTATTATAAGATTCACTTTCAGCAACCTCAAAAACCCCATATACCAACTTCGATATAAAACGCCACAAAACGCAAAAATACGCAAAAAAAAATTTTGAAAATTTTTGCACGATTACAAGGCTTTCCGAAATTTTGAAAATTTTCAAAATGGGAAAGCAAAATAATAAAAAAAGTAAAAATACACTGCCCAGTAAAAGAGCTTTCCCATTTTACACCTCTAAAATAGATTTTTTATTATTAGATTTAATTTTAGCAACCTTAAATAATATTTTCACAAAAACTACCCCCAAATTAAAAGAAAGTTATTATAAGTATCAGTTTTAGTGACCTCAAAAACCCCAATATATAATTTTTCAAGAAAACTACCCCCTGCCCCTCAAGGGGTGGAGTAATTATTTTTTTATTATCAGATTCACTTTCAGCAACCTGACTAACCCCAATACACCAATTTTAACGAAAACTACCCCCCGCCACCTTGGGGGGAAGCTAGATTTTTTTTTAAATCAGATATATACCCCACACTCTAAATTTGTCCGTCAATCTTACAGTAGTTTTAACTGTAATAATTAAAGCAAATTTACAATGTCAGAATGTGAATTTACAATATTTATTAAATTAACCTCAATATTACTGGGTTTAGTAAAATCTCAGCTCTTTTCCTGTCGGTACAATAATTTTGCATTAAAATTCATGCATGTGGTTCAAAAAGCCGGAACTTTTTCCCGAAAATTACAAGAGTCTGTAATACTGCTTGAAATACACATTAAATTCGATGCTTAAATTACTGTGAAATCACAGGTAAAAATACACATTTTTACAGATAACTGTGAATTTACAGTACTGATTTAAATTTACCACTTTCTTTGCTGGCAACATATGACCTACTTTATTTGCTGTAAAATTACCATATTTGCATTTACAGTGCAATATACCATTTTTCACGAAAACTACCCACCTCTCAGGGGGTGGATTTAGATTTTTTTATTATCAGATTCACTTTTAGAAACCTCAAAAACCCCAATATACCAGTTTTCACAAAAACTACCCCCCACCCCTCACGGGGTGAAATTAGAAAAAAGTTATTATCAGATTCAAATTCGTCAACCCCAAAAGCCCCTATATACCAATTTTGAGGAAAAATTGAAAATATTTCAAAATATTTACCCCCTCACCCCCTTGGGGTGGAGTTAAAAAAAATATTATCAGATTCAATTTCAGCAATCTTAAAAACCCCTATATAGCAATTTTTAAATTTTTCTAAAAAAATGTATTTTTGCCGCACCCCAATGTTCACCAAAAACAAACCCGAGCGAGAACTTTTGGTAACATACCTGTATGCCAAATTTCAAGTCTCTAACTTAAAGCGTTCTTAAGTTATCGTGCCCACAAGATTTCCCGGACAGACCGATCGACCGACCGACCGATAATTTTATTTTGCTTGAAATTGATTTATATCGACATAAAACGTCATAAAAAGGGAAAAAAAGCAAAAAAAAATTTGAAAATTTTTGCACGAATACAAGGCTTTCCGAAATTTTGAAAATTATCAAAATGGGAAAGCAAAATATGGAAAATAAATGGTAAATTTTATCTTTTACAACAATTATACTCATTGTTGATGCCTAATTATTATTCTAATAAAAACTGTCCTTTTGCTTTCCCGTTTTGAAAATTTTCAAAATTTCGGAAAGCCTTGCATTCGCGCAAAAATTTTCATTTTTGTTTGCTTATTTTTGCGTTTTATGACGTTTTATGTCAAAATAAAATTTCAAGCAAAAAAAAAATGTCGGTCGATTGGTCGTTCGGTCCGGGAAATCTTGTATCCACTATAACTTAAGCTTTAAGCTAAAGACTTGAAATTTGGCATACAGGTATGTTACCAAAAGTTCTCGCTCGGGATTGTTTTTGGTAAACATTGGGGTGGGGCAAGGAGGACAAATGGGGGTAAATACACGAAAAATTGAAAATTGCTATATAACCCCTATATAGCAATTTTCAATTTTTCATTTTTGAGGTTTCTGAAATTGAATATGACAATAAAAAAATTCTAACTACAACCCCACGGGGGTGAGGTGTAAATATTTTTAAATATTTTCAATATTTTTGTCAAAATTGGTTTTTGGGGACGACAAAACTGAATTTGGTAATAAAATTTTTCCAGTTCCACCCAGTAAGGGGTGGTGGATAGTTTTCGTGAAAAATGGTATACAGGGGTTTTTGAGGTTGCTGAAAGTAAATTTGATATTAAAAAAATCCAACTTCACCCCCTGAGGGGCGGGGGGTAGTTTTCGTGAAAATTGGTTTATAGGGGTTTTTGAGGTTGCTGAAAGTAAATCTGATAATAAAAAATCCATTTAACGCGAGGAGGTAAAAAATGAGAAGGCGATTTTACTGGGCATTATATATATTATATTTTAACAAATTCAATATTTTTTATATTTTATGCAAACACCTTTATTTCGATTTTCTTCGACACTTTAAATCTATTCCGAAGAAAATTCCGAGAAAAATCTTTCTTTCCATAGAATACGCGAAAGCCCCAGTCATATTGAATCTAAATATTTTTGATTTTTTTGTTCTGGATGAGCCGTTATCAAGATATAACGCCGCCAGCGACATATCTACTTTTCGAGGAGTTACGTTAGCCCGTTATTTTTTTGTATATAAAAAAAAAGTTTTATGTATTTTGAGAGTGTATTTATTAAGCTCAACAAATTTTATATCAATCTCTATAACAATACGTTTCTTTGGAAGAGGTTTAAAAGAACAAGAAACCAAGACGATTTTGAAAGATTCAGAAGGTTTTCAAATAATTTGTCTCAAAAAGATCCGAAGAAATTTTACAAGTACGTGCGTTTAAATACTGTTGGAAATGTTGGTATACCGTTACTAAGATGTGAAAATGGGGAAATATGCGAAAATAATAAACAAACAGCCGACTTATTTGGTCAGGTATTCAAATCTGTTTACTCTGAAGAACCTCACTGCGTTATCCCACCAATTACTGCCGACAGAAATCCAAATTCATTATCAGATATAGAGTTTACTACTGAGAAAATTCAAATTAAGCTCAGACAACTAAAACAAAACTCTGCTCCAGGTATAGATAAAATAACAATAAAAATTCTAAAGGACTGCGCAGAAACTCTAGCGGAACCATTACAAAAGCTCTTTACCATGTCTTTTATTACGTCATCTGTACCCGCTGATTGGAGAACTTCTATCGTATCGCCTATATTCAAGAAGGGCGACAAACTAAATCCTAGTAATTATAGACCTGTTAATCTGTTATCTGTACCACTAAAGGTTATGGAATCTATAATTGCTGATGAGTTAATTAACTTTTTACTTGAAAACTCTATTATACCTAATGAACAACATGGTTTTGTTCCTGGCAGGTCAGTGATAACAAACTTATTAAATTGTTTAAATTCGTGGACTCGTGAACTGGATAAAGGTAATAGTGTTGATGTAATTTATTTGGACTTTCGCCGAGCTTTTGATAATGTCCCCTTCAAAAGGCTTCTGGCTATACTAGAACATTTTGGAATTAGGGGCAAACTATTGAAGTGGTTGGAGTGTTACCTAACATTAAGGCTGTTTTGCGTAAGAGTTGGTGAATCGTTTTCGGACTTTTTAGCAGCTATCAGTGGAGTACCACAAGGGTCGGTTTTGGGACCCATCTTGTTTTTAATTTTTATAGCGGACTTGGCTAGACGTATTAAGTCTAAGCATGCATCGTTCGCAGACGACAAAAAAATTTTTGGTAATCCAATTACGGACTACAACATATTGCGCGAAGACCTATCAACTATAGAAAATTGGTGTAAAGATTGGTTGTTACCGTTAAACGAAGATAAGTGCACGGTACTCCATCTGGGAAAGAAGAATCCCCGCTTGCCTTAGTTTATTAACAATAAACAAATTAAAGTAGTTACTTCGCAGTCAGATCTGGGCGTTATAATATCTCAGGATTTGAAATGGGAATTACATATTATATCCATTGTGAGGAAGGCAAACTATGTTTTACACCTGATACGAAGAACTTTTAGCAACCCATCTCCCATATGCATAACCAAGCTTTTTACAACGTACATCAGGCCAATACTGGAATTCGCAGCCCCAGTATGGAATCCCATTTACATAAAGGATATTCTGGCTGTGGAAAAGATACAAAGGCGTATACTTAAACTTTGTCCTGTTTTACGACAAATGGACTACGTAAACAGATTACGTGCTACCAATCTTATTTCACTTGAAATGAGAAGAAAACGTGGTAATCTTATATTAGTATACAGAGCGCTCCATAATTTGTTTGGAACGGATATGTCCCATATGTTTACACTGAGAGACGACCCTCGCCCTAGAGGGCATTCGTTGAGAATATCTCATGATTACTTTCGTACTACATCGCGGCAGTATTTTTGGTCCTGTCGCACTAGAGATGATTGGAACACGCTACCTGAGCACGTGGTATCTGCTCCGTCGATAAATACGTTTAAGAACAGGCTGGATTCATTTTGGAACGTTATAAGTTAAACCACAATATCTATTCTTTTTTCTTTTTATTTTGGATTTTTAACTTGACGTGACCTTTTTTATGTAGTTTTTATCTCCCTTTCACATTTGTTATATTCATTTTTTTTCTTTTTTTTTACTCAATTTATTGTACTACAATTAGGCTTGATAGGGCATGACCTTTGCCTTTATAATCTTTATAATAATAATAATAAAAAAAATAACAAAAAAACGCCCTCTTTTCGAGCATCTAAACTAGAATAAACCCTTAATCTCCATAAGACCATTTTTCTCTGAGATACAGCTTTTCAAAAATCACTAAAAAAATTAGCATTTTTTTTTCATTCCTTAATTTTTTCCAGTAGTGTATTTTATATTGTCAAGACTAAAGGGCGGGTTCCTTCTTCATTTTGAGAATAAGGATTGGGGTTGTACAATTAAATGCACAAACACCGGGAATTGAAATTTTTCATTTTGTAAATTTCATTTGTCACTGACAACTATTAGTATATATGTCAGATATTGATCAATAACACTAGGCAACACGGTTTCTTGCAATGATTGGTGTCATATGTTTTTTAACTAATTTTGGGTCACTGAAACCGAATCTGGCCTCAGAATATTTCTATTACCTAAGTTTTCTGAGAAAAATCAGATAAAAATGTTAAAAAATCATTATTTTATCCCTCTTTTGTTCTAAAATCATGGGGGATAAAAATATTTCGAGGACAAATTTAGATTCGGCGACTCAATATTAGTTAAAAAATACCTAACTTAAAACATGGAAACTTTAAATTCATAGGTAGAATAAATAGGGATATTATGAAAAAAAATACTCAAAAAATGGATAATGTGACAAAACTAAGTAGGGGTGGAGGGTAAGGAGAAGGGTGCACAAGGGGACAAGCTTATCGCCACGTACTCATGCTAAAAATTGTCAAAAATCATTACTAGAGGGTCAAAAATGAACTAAAAAAATGTTACCTAATATGGTTCTTATGTAATTAACATTATGTAATAAATAATAATAATAATAATAATAATAATAATAATAATAATAATAATAATAATAATAATCTTAATTGACCAACAGTATACACCAATGACAGGACAAGTATAAATAAACATCTACATATATGATACAAAATATACACATAAATAAATTTTTGCATTGCAAAAATACAAAATATATCTATCAATAAATACAAATAAAATATTAATAAAAAATATTATGCGGGATTAGGATTTTCACTATAAAGAATTTGACCTAGACCACTAAAATTAATATCAATATCATTGCTTAAGCAATTGAAATTATTGCACATGATATACACCGGAGATTTGTAAAGAATATTAGTCCTGGCAGAAGAGATAGAAAATGTGCCTACTTGTCTTGAGTTACCACGGGGGACTAGAAAATTTATTTTACTTAGTAAATATATGCAGTCAATTTTATTTCCTAAGAGATTGACTAAAAAACATAATGAAGCATTTTTTCTACGTACGTCTAAGGTGAGTATATCGTATTTGTTTAATAGATATAATTGATCGGTACCTTGTGGGGGATAAATTCTTTCAATTCTGTAATTTAACATTTTTAAATTTTTAAAAATTTTCGTTGAACTGACTCAATTTGATTTTTTTGACTCTCATAAATTGTATACCATATCAAAGATGCGTATTCTAATCTGGATCTTACAAGGCTAAAATATAGAGATTTTAGACAAGCTGGCGAGTTAAATGACCTGGTGTTACGAACAATAAATCCTAGTAATCTAGACGCAGAATTGCATATATTGTTTATATGTAAGGAAAATGTTAACTTAGAGTCAAATGTAACACCCAGGTCTTTAATATCGTTGCATCTTTACAGTACTTGATTATTAATGCTATAGTTATAGACTATTGGGTACAATTTGCGAGTATACGTAACGACTTTACATTTATTAATATTTAATTTTAGTCTATTTGCATTACACCAAGAATTAATCTTATCTAATTCTTGTTAAAGATCCATAATATTTAAAATAACATAAAATATTTTTAAGTCATCAGCAAACATAAGCTTGAAACAAACCAAAATCAACAGCAGAATATTTATAAATATTAAAAACAACAAAGGGCCCAAGTTAGACCCTTGTGGAATACCAGATGTAGGTGAAATTAAAATTGAATTAATGCCGTTATACTGCACAAATTGTAACCTATTAAGCAAGTAAGACTCAAATAGAAGAAGTAACATCGGGCTAAACCCTATGCATTTTAGAGTATGTAACAGTACATAATGATCGATTTGATCGAATGCTTTCATTATGTCTGTGTATATGACGTCCACTTGTCTACCCCTGTCAACATTTTCTATAAGAATGTCATTGAAACTGGCAAGGTTGGTAACAGTAGACCTTTTTTGCATGAAACCATGCTGGTTAGGTGATAACATATTCTTTACATCGTTATAAATATACTTGTAAAGAATACTTTCAAATACTTTTGCGAAATTGCATATAATTGAAATAGGGCGGTAATTACCAACATTGCCAGGATCACCTGACTTTAACACAGAACAAACCCTCGATATCTTCCACAAATCAGGAAAAGTACTTGACTTTAATATCAGATTAAATAATACAAGTAATGGTGCGCTAAAAAGTTTTGCGCAGTCTTTAACCAGGAAACTAGGAACTTTATCGACACCCGATGTGTCCAACCATTAAAAAAACTAAAAAAATACACAATATTTTGTTTTATAAATTATTTTTAAATTGGCATGATTGCCTGTACTAAAATTTAAAAAATGAGACGTGCTGGATTTTTTTTAATGTCAAATTTGGATTCTGCGCCTTTAAATTGATAAGAAAAATATATTTTTTGGGCTCGGGAAGAAAGTTTACACTGTGTACTTTAATTTTGTTTCTTTTTCATTTATTTACTTTTTACGAACAAATTAAACAAAATAAAAAAATATTTGTATGAATATTTTTGTAGAGAATTTTATAATCTACAAATTAAATTCTATACAATTTTTATACAGATTTGATAGTTTTGCCACAAAAGAGCAATTGATTAAACTATGCACTTTCATTTTAAGCTTTTTATTTTTTTTCGCGTACTTACTTTGACAGTAGGTCTTTGGCATATATATATATTTTTGAGTTCCTCGTATTTTTTTTAATATACTCTAAAATTTTCAAAATCCTACTCTTTTGTTTTTAAGATTTTGAAAAAAAAAGGTCATTATTCCTGGATTTATATCTCAAAAATTTTAGCTGCTGAAATTTTTTTAAGGTCAGATTCGGTTTCTACGCCCTCGAATTAGTAAAAAAAAATTACTTTCCGATCGGGGCAAAAAAAAAAGTTTGTTGCCTAGTGTAATCAATAATAATAGAAAATGTCTTGAAAAAATTCTGGTTATACATTTTTAAATAAAAAATCTTAGTAAAATATTACATGTACACCAGAAAAACTATGATGAAAATTAAAATAAATACCCAATCAAAAAAAAAAAAAAAATGGTGGGATGAAGTAAATTTAACATAGTCTAGTAAAACCTGAAAGAAA
Source organism: Brachypterus glaber (assembly GCA_958510825.1). NCBI lineage: Eukaryota > Metazoa > Arthropoda > Insecta > Coleoptera > Kateretidae > Brachypterus > Brachypterus glaber. The sequence goes on along the minus strand of OY294050.1, from coordinate 45,845,415 downwards.
TAAGTAAAATATCTAAGTATGAATCACGAAAACCCATGATCAAAGTTATGTGGTACCTTATAGTACAAATTTCCTAAAAACTTCTTGTTTAAAATTAAACTAGATGAAACGTTGCAAGCACCCTTTCAAAACATCGGCACTAATGTACACTAGAGCCATCTAGTTTGCAAATTCTGTATGTTTAAAACATTATATTCTAGCAAAAAACTGTATATAACATTTTTTATAGGGCTTAAATAGAGCTTTTATTTAAAATATAATTTTTTGAAATCGGGTAATAAATATGTGAGATTTGCTAAAAAAAACCTTTTACTGCTTTAAACGCCAATATCTCAAAAACAATGCGTTTTAGGAAAACGTTGTTTATAACATTTTTTGACCAATTTAAAATTATCTTTTATATAAGTGCTAAATTAACCAAATATAATAATAATTGCCTTAATTATAAACAAAAAACGCTAAAAATAGGAGTTTTACCCTATTTTTATTCCCTTACCTCCAATCGTTTACCCCCAAAATCTAATCAGCTCTTTGGAATACGATAAGAAACGATATGCAAAAAAACGCAAGTCGATATCTCATGTAGAAATGGAGTTAAAGAGTTTGGACAGACAGACAGACGGACGGACGGACGGACAGACAGACAGACAGATAGACAGACAGACAGACAGACAGACAGATAGACAGACAGACAGACAGACAGACAGACGGACAGATAGACAGACGCAATTTTTTTTTTTACTGATTTCGACTCAGAATGGTCTGAAACGTCGAGAAATGTGACAAAAACGTGGTCAAAGATTTTGACTTTCGAAGATTTCAATACATCGGCACTCTTAGTAGCACTAAGTGCCGATGTAATTTGTCAAAAAAAATTTGCACAAATAACTATAGTTTTAAAATCTAAAAATCCTTTTTTGTAAATTAGCAGCAAGTTTAGCAAATAAACCACGATCAACTGCAATTTATATATTGCCATAGAGGAGAATAATTTAACGTATAAGAAGTTTCCCCAAATTCAGTTTAAAATTTGGTGAAAACAATGTATGTAACAACTATAATAATTTCTGAAAATCATCATAGAAAGTAAATCTTACACAAATTAAGCAAACAATTAAAAAACAAAAAATCAAATCAGATTAGCAGATTTTCAATATCATTTACCTAATTTCATAAGTGTACTTCCAAATTTTGTAACATACGAAACGCGCACATAAACTAAAAGATGTAAAAAAGTGCCTGTAAAGATTATAACCTGAAATTCAAATGAATGAACTATCGAGTAATTTTCTGAGACCTAAATTAAGGTGTACGAATGTAACGTACGTAACGACGGAATGAATCTATAATAACATATTAAAGGACAAGTTACATAAGACACTATTTTGGAGCACGCGTTCATGTTTGGAAAACGAGCCTCGAAGCGGGGAGTTTTCCAATGTCTTATGGAAAGAGTTATTTATACTATTTCATCTGTTTGCATGTTGTATTTTGCTTACAAAGTAATTAAGTTTTGAATAATTTCAATATGACTGATTTGGGGAATTTAATATATTTATATTGGTAACAATGACACTGACACCTTCACTTCTAGCGTTTACCTGAGAATAACTTGAACTCAACTGGCACAAAATCAAACACAGCCCAAAATCACACAAAGAGAATGTTGTGTTATTCTTGTCTGACAAATTGGTTATATTTTTTAAAAATACATTAAATTAAATTAAATTTTAAGGTTGGTTTGTCAAATGCATTGACGTATCTATATTATAAAGCAATATAATGGTTTTTCTGAAAAATCTTCATAACCATATATAATATCGTCGGCTTACAAGTAAAGAGCACTAAGTCCAAAAACATGGTTTTGAGATATTGACAAATTTAACTTTCATTCTTGTTTTTTAATTTTTCTAATAATTGTTTTTGGAAACAAATTACCGCAAATTGCAATGACATGTTTGGATATACTAATGTCCCATTTGCAGTTAAATAAAGAAAAATTGAAGTAGTTTAATTCAACAAAATTTGAAAAAAGACATTGACTTTTACTTGTATGCCCACGACGTCGGCTTACAAGTAAAGAGCACTAAGTCAATAAAATAATATAAAAAACAACTATTTAAAATTAAAACCCTTATATTAATTAAGCGTAATGTATAACTATAAAGTAGAAAACAAGATGTTTACATAAATTTTCAAAAACTAGATTTTTAAAAGAAGGGTTTGGACTTTTTGATTGTTTAAAGAACGTTTCCAAAATTAATAATAATAATTAATTAGTATTAATTATATGAAACTGCTTACTATGCCAGAACTAAGACAGTTTTCAGAGGCCATCGGCTGTGCCGGCAAAGAAGCATCTCCTAAAGTCAATGATTTTAATGAATCATTATTAAGGATAAAACACTTCACGGTGCAATTCTAAGGGCTGTTTTCCGAACTTGCCGCGAACTTACATAAATAATAAGAATATAAAGAAAAACTAAAGTTTGCCGCAAGTTCGGAAAACACCCTTCAGAAATGCACCAAGACTTTGAACTTAGTGTGAATGCTTCAAATTTAGTTCTGATAATAAAAAAACAGTGCAAATGAAAATTAAATTATTACCTACACATCGAAAGTACACGTAAAAAGCATTGTCATTTTACAGGTAAAGTTCTGTCTCTATTCCATCAACTTTAACATAGCAAAATTTGAATGCGTTTGTCAGTACAATAAATAACGCGATATTGTATCACATAAATGATTCAAGCAATCATATTTTTATAAATTAACTCTTTTTAGAAAGTTGCTTAGTGCAGAAACATTTGAAATAATCTACAAGTAAAACGCACTAAGTGCACTAAGTGACTTAGTGCCTATTGCCAGATAAAATTTTAATCAAAATCAAATTGGTGCTTTTTGTATAGTGGGTAACTCCCTTGGCAGTCCACCTAGAAGTTAAATCGGTTTACCTATACATAGATCATCAAAAATTAATTACAGTGCCATTAAAATCCTATTTTTGAAAAAAAGTGACTTAGTTCCTTTTACTTGTAAGCCGACGATATATTTTAATTAAAATAATATTTACAAAATAAAATATTACCTACATTCCAAGTTTTTGCTTTTTCTTAATATACCTATAATTTAGAAGTTTCAGTTCAGTATTCCAAACTATTTTTTTTTGGTTCTTTAGGAAGGGAAAAAGTGTAAAATAATTTATATATAAATCAAACTGTGACGCCGATGATAATCATGACGTTTAAATCAAATTTATTGTTTGTTCTGTCTAATGACAGAGCTGTCATAATATATAGAGTACCTGTAGACATAGCAAGAGATATCAACTGTCAATAGAATCTATAATTTATTTGAGGCGTATATATATATTTACAGTGTTATTAATTTGAGCCATTTCGCTTCAATGACTATTTATATCGAAAAAAATCTAAAACAGAAAATAAAATTAAAATGTTCTTATCAGGCGCACCTATTTCTAAATGCGCTGGTAAGGTATTGCGTTTAAAATAATACTTATCTGCTATATCTTCTTTACCTAAAAAATATTATTAGTCAATACCTTACCAAAGTTTAAAAATTTTGCCTAAATAGAGAATTTTCAATAAAATTCTTGATAAATCGTTAAAATAATTAAAAAAGAACGAAAAACTGAATAAAAGTTAACTTCTAATGTTTCGGGATCTAATCTGATCCCGTTTTCAAAGAAAATTATTAGTTTTGAAAGAACAATATAGAACAGCAAATAGAAGAATTGCTGAGACTGAACTTGGAAGTTTGCCGCACAAAAACCTTTTTTGTTGAATTGCCATAAGGAAGAAAAAGTAGGTTTTGCCATCCAATACTTAACGGTAATTACTGGAACAATGTGGTTTTTAGGGATGAAAAAACCTTTAAATCAACATACGATGGTAGACACCTAAATTCTATTTTGGAAACCGGAGGATCTATCACAAATTACTAATTGTTTTCTGTTAAAAAAAATGTGTTTACGTTTAATATTAAATTACAAAAAAGTTACAAGTTACAAAAATAAATTATTATAATAATTTATTTTTGTAACTTTTAGTTATTTAAAAAAAGTTAAAATAAATATAACCTAATTTAAAAAGTCTATATCAAAACATACAAAATTAATAAAAAACGACGTTTAAATTTTTGACAGCAAGCAATTGGCGGCCACTGTATGATGGTCTGGCTGTATTTATTAATCTTTTATAAGAATTTTATCTGTTTTCTAGATATTTACATACAGGGTGTATTTGAAATAGCGTAGGTGATTCTACATGATAAAATATGACAAAAAGTTCCTATAAACATATGTCTAAAAATGCGTCATAAGGGAGCTACACCCCTTTGAAATCGGCTAAAAAAATCGGTTTTTATTTAATAACTCAGAAACCCTTTGATATATGTTAACGAGGTTTTGCACGTGAATTAATCCTAATAAGGCCCATCTATGTATGTCATTTTCACGTACTTATTTAAACCAGGGGTGTGCGAAACGGGGGGGCCTTAACAGTTTTTTGTCCCAAACTTTTTTCTGTGTAACTTTTTTGCAATTTTATTTTTGAAATATGATTCCTTAGGTCAAAATACATAAAAAAGGTACTCTTTTTGTAATACTGTAGGATTAACCGTTTTCGAGAAAAGTTCATTTGAAGGTGAAATTTTACGGTTCGAGGACGAAAAATTAAATACTAAAATGTCGAAAACCAAAATTTTAATGATGCAATGTTATTCTACATCAAAAACTAAGAAAAAAAGTTTTCATACATGTAGGTCGAAAAAACGCTTTTAACGCTACTATAGCCCTTTAAAAATGGTGCATATTTAGGAGACGATAGCTCCATTAGGAGTACCTGTATATGAGGTTTTTTTCTTAGTTTTTAATGTACATTCGCCCTGCATCATTAAAATTTAGTTTTTCAACATTTTAGTATTTAATTTTTCGTCCTCGAATATATTGCTAAATTCCCTGACTTTCAGGTGTAAATTTCAATTTCCCTGACCTTTCCCTGGCTTCCCTGGTTTCCCTGACTGGTAGAAACCCTCCAGAATAGATAAATATGGCATAGAACAACCGGTATATGAAGATAAGCCGAAAATGACAAAAATATTAGGACGTTTTAACTAAGGAAGGCAGAATATATCTCATTGGTCGCAGTGATTTGAAAAGCACTACTTTGCCTCACAATCCTACTTATAGGTTGTATGTATCAATATCACCGGAACACAAAAAAAAGTTGTCTGTGCTGGGGTTGAGACCCACCTAATCTTATGTATTTTGGGATGCTGAACCGGAATCTGGCATAAAAAAGGCACTTCATGGGCTCATTTTTTTGCTACACTGAAATTCCAGATTAATAATATGAGATTTTCACCATTTTAGACAGTTTTTTCAGTGTAGCAAAAAGAATGAGCCTTTTTGCTTTCCCACTTTAAAAATTTACAAAATTTTGAGAAAGCATTGTATTCGTGCAAAAATGTTCAATTTTTTTTGTATTTTTGCGTATTACGACGTTTTATGTCGATATAAATCAATTTCGAGCAAAAAAATTGTTGGTCGGTCGATCGGCAGTTCTGTCCGGGAAATCTTGTTGGCACGATAACTTAAGAGTGCTTTAAGCTAGAGACTTAAAATTCGGCAAACAGGTATGTTACCAAAATTTCTCGCTCGGGATTGTTTTTGGTAAACATTGCTGTGCAGCAAGGGGGGAAAATACATTTTTTCACAAACAATTGAAAATTGCTATATAGGAGTTTTTAAGGTTGCTGAAAGTGAATCTAATAATAAAAAAAACTAACTCCAACCCCATGGGGGTGAAGGAGTAAATATTTTTAAATACCCCCATATCTACGCGCCTGAGTTCATTAACATTGTATAATGAGAAAAAATGCATTTTGTCGTGTTAGGTGTAATACCTTTGGAAAATATTAAGTTATTATTTTATAAAATAGAAAGAAGAATTTTCTAAAATATTACAACTGCTAAATTACCTACCAATTGCAAATACATATAAATTTTTAGAAAAAAAAATATTCCTTTTTTTCTTGTATTAATCTACCCGTGTTCAAAAAAAAATTTCATTTAAAAAAATAAAAATAAAAATAAGACCTAAAGCTAGAACACCTATCTTAAAAAATATATAGCTATAATAAATGTTAGATGGTTTTAATATTGTCTCCAGAGAAAAGCTAGGAAAATACAGGCTTTTTAAATAAATATAGGAAAAAATTTAAAAAAATATATTATAAAAAATCTATTTTTTAATAAATTAAAATATTTATGTTTATAAAATATCTTTTTAAGAAACAAACACAAAAAAAACTTTGTTATAAGTGTTAAAAGTCATGAAAGTTACTCTTTGCTTTCTCAGAAGAAAATATTTCATAAACTCAAAAATATATAGGCATATTTTTTAAAAAAAAATATTAAAAAAATCATTTTCAAAACAATGGATTTTTATATTGACTATAAACTATTCGCATAAAACAAGAATATTTTAAATAACACAGAAAGAAAATTATATAAGACGAACTACAAATAATAACATTGGAAACGAGCGATTTTTTTTTAAATAGCTAATCAGTTTCAGATTAATCCCTGAAGATGTCTCTAGTATTAAGAGACGAAACGTCGGAAAGTGAAAATCCATTAACACGGTCTAAACCCGAAAGTGAAAGTTCTTTATATCTTAATGGCCGTGAAAGCTTAAAATCTAAAATTAGCTTAGGTCTTACTACTTTGGATCTCCTCAAATCAATTATTTAATCTCTAATATTTTGTTTTTTTTTGTATGACCACTCACATCTTGTGGGGGAAAATAAGGTCAGCGTTATTGTAATATTAATTTTTTTAACTATAACAATGTTAAGTTCTATTTGGGGGTGGGGGAAAGGAGCACCTATCTCCCCCATCGCCTTACCGGGATTTAGGCTTTCATATTATATTGAAAATAAAAGCTGCATTTAAATATGTGGAATTTTAGAGAGAAAATATTAAAAAATAATCAATTTTCTCTTGATTTTAGGTATAAAAATTTAAATAAAACAAGATATTGCGAGAGATTGCAAAAAAACTAAATGCAGTTTTAAAGTAGTAGTAGTAGTAGTAGTGTAATTACCCTGATAACACACTTCATCCTAAGAAGGTTTTTTAATCGTTCCCTTGAAAAGGTTCTTAGCATAATGCTGTAAACATGCTAAGTATGTTCTTAAAAGGTGCACTGCTGTAGTAGCATAAGTGCTTCTACTCTAAACATTCTTAGCACGATTAGAGTATTTTGCTAAGGATATTCCCAAAACATATTCTTAAAATATTCTAATGGGAATATTTTGAGAATAATGCTATAGTGCACATGCTAAGCATGATTGGAGTATTTTGCTAAGAATATTCCCAAATACATATTCTTAAAATATTCTAATGGGAATGTTTTTAGAATAATAATATGGCGTCTATATTATTTTAATTTTATTAGGTTAGAAATACAAATATTCTTTAAATTACTGTTAATAATACAAGTTTTACCCTTAAGTAGTAGAAATGGATATATTTTTAGACATAAAGTGATTTTTATATAGTTTTAGACAAAAAATTAAAATTATTATATTTTGAAATGATAATTATTTGCTATTTCTTTTTCTAAACATTGGATTTTTGTATGGCGCATGAATTTTATGTCTGGTAGAAAGTTTGCTTTCACAGTAAAACTGCATATCGCATATGAATCTTACCAGATGGATGCTATATCTAAGGATTTTTAAATACTTTAATTATTAGGGTTATCACAAAGACTTAAAAATTTTCGACATGTCCAAATTTATGATATCACTCCATGAAAAGGATCGAGTATCATAAAATATATTTGAAAGAAAGAGATAAACTACATTAATGTAGAAATCTGAAACTTTGTTTTCGCATGCGCAATATTCAATATTATTACTTAAATGCATCAAATAAGAATATTTTAAGAAGCATGCTAAGAATATTCTTAAAAGTACATGTACCTATTTCTAAGAACATTCTTAACATGCTTCTTAAAACGTTCTTATTTAATACAGAGGCTTATAAGAAGCTTCTTAGGAACTACCAGCACGATTAAAAGGGTATCCTTTGCATTTCTTTAATCGTTCTTAGAATATCCTGAGCAAAATATATATGCTTCTAAGAAACATGCTGTCCTTCCGGCTATTTATTTTAAGAATCTTCTTAGAAGGCTTTTGTGCTATCAGGGTAAAAGTATAAACCTTTTTTAAACATTTTGCTAGAAAACCAGAACAGAAAGCGAAAGTATTATTTTTTTATATGACCCACTATTAAGGTGGGTCATACTGGTCCTTATCACAAAAGCAAAACTTAATTCAAGATCAGGGTCAAAAAACACTTTTAATATTCAGCACTATTAAAACGTCTCCATTAAAAGTAGCTTTAATATGGCTGAAGTTAAATTAAAATTAAAAAAAAAGGCTTACATCGCATGTAGAACATGTTAAGGTATAAGAAAACCGAGTTTGTATATTTAATCTAGCATTTTTGGCTTTTGTCCGATGTCCGACCTAATGCATAGGCTCGTTCCATAGTGCGTTTGAATGGAAAACCAGCTAAAAGAAAGAACACTTGACTGCGCTCAGCTGTTGCAGGCAGGCCAAGGAATTCTTGACCAGTCCAAGCAAAGCTAGGTCATTTTGGTTACTAGGAAGGGGTCAAATAACCATAAGCTTTCTAACAGGGCTCCTCAAGATGAAACGTCCTACCACTTCATAGGAGAGTGAGAGGCTCTATAGTAAGGCTTAGACAAGACATCTTCGGAGTGTTAACACTAGCGACGGAAGAGTTGAGCCTCCTAGCCTGGTCAGATATCGTGAACTTTATCCGAAGGTCTGGCAGATTCAGGAAGAGGGAAAATAGGCAGCAGGTTGGGTAGTTTTTCTTGAGGCAGACAAAAAGGGCCATTGGGCCTACTTGTCATGCGTTGGAGCCTACATACCTTTTACTACTGCTACTACTCACCATCATTATGCCATCCGGACTCGTCGTCACTGATTTCTATAATCATAGACTCTAAAATATTTTGTAATTTTCTACATTTTTCAATTCGCTTGTCTTTTCTTGTTGTTTTAATCAGAGTAGAATTGTTTGAAATACTTGTTGTTTTAGAATTATCCAAGGACTCATTTAAAGTTTGTACATTTGATAAGCTAATTATTTTTGAAATGTTTTTAGATAGTCTAGAATTGCTTTTTTTTGTAGTATTGTTTGCAACTTTTTTAGTTTTAACTTCATACGAGCTAGAGTCTAAAACATTTTCTGACTCTGAATCCGAATCAATCAAAGCTTTCTTAGTTTTACTACTGTTTCTTTTTCTTTTTTCAATATCAGAATCGAAATCTGAATCTATAATATTTTTTTTAGTATTTACTTGTCGCGAAATTTTGGTGTCATTGGTGCCATTTTTTTGACTAGAATCAAAACTTTCTGGGTCTCCCTCATCGGTTGCTATTTGTCCAAAAAATATAGATTTTCTTTTATTTTTTTCTTTGTTGAACTGTTGATTGGTTCCTGATTCACAATCTGATTCTTCAATCACTAAAATATATTGATAAATAAGGTCATCTATAAATTACATAACACAAATGTTGGCCAATGGTAATACAGACACATTTCCCGAGGCTATAGAAAAAGGCACGTTTCTGGAAAAATTTATCATGTTTTTTTTTTATTTTATAAAAAAATAGGACAGATTAACCAATAAAAATTATTATTATATTATTCACAGCGCCTGCGCTAGAATAATATTATACGGTAGTTTCGAATTTCCCAAAATCGCCAAACAAAGTCCTAGACAAAAAATTCTTGAATACAAATCGACGTAAATTTCAAAACATCGTATCTGAAAAATGGTAACTTGCCAGAGACACAGAACTTGCAGATTTGTAAGGTCATCTAAGCTAAATTATAATTGGCCTTCCATCTCGGCAAGCTGCTGACGTCACAACGCACTAACGTCATTATCATTATAAATTTCTAAAAAATAAAAGTAATATTTTTATTTCAAAACAAGAGTCCAACCAACCTTATTTTAAACAAAATTTATTATTTTCTCTTGGTATTTTAATATTACAGATCCAAAAAATCAAGTTTAGCGGAATTTAAAAGATTTTCAGTGTGCCGCAATATTTGAGTGACCCCTTAATCAATTTATCAGGCTTATCCGAGTTATCCGATATGTATCTAAAAATTTGGTTGGTAGTAGAACCAAATTAAGCCGTTTTTAAGTGAAATTGCGTTAAAATTATTAGATTTATCTTAATTATCCGGCTTACCCGGCATTATCCGAGCGTCAAATTAAAACGGGACCACCTCATGAATATCATCTTTAAGTTGCAAGAAGTTTCATCAAATTTCGTTCATCCGTCCCAAAGTTATGCGGGAACAAACGTAAAAAAAACAAAGTAACACGTCGAATTGATAACCTCCTTTTTTGGAAGTCGGTTAAAAAAGGATAATTTTTTATACCTGTCAAGTGATCATTTTTCAGATACCATGTTTCGGAATTTAGAAGTCGAAATGTGTTTTATGAAAAAATTAGAAACTTTGAAAATGTCCGTCCGTCTGTCCGTCCGTCTGTCTGATTAAGAAGAAAATTCCGATTAACATAACTTTTTCAGGAAAAATTACTTTTATTATAAGGATCAATTTTGAAAGTAATCCTCCCAAAAACATAAAAGTTAAGGGGGGTTGAACTTCAAAAAAATAAAAAAACTATAATTTTCAATTTGTTTTTAATTTTTTTTATTTCTCGCAAAATTTTATCTAAACCTTTAATATTTTTACTCACCTTTATCAGACTGATCTTCACCTTTATCAGACTCATTTCCGGACTCGTCGTCACTAATTAATATAATAACAGACTCATCAATACTTTGTACTTTTGTACTTTGTGAATTGTTTGAAATACTTTTTGTTTTAGAATTATCTGAAGACTTATTTAAAGTTTGTACATTTGACAAGCTAGTTATTTCTGAAGTGTTTTTAGATAGTCTAGAATTGCTCTTTTTTGTATTATTGTTTGCAACTTTTTTAATTTTAACTTCATCCGAGCTAGAGTCTGACTCGGAATCCGAATCAATCACAGCTTTCTTAGTTTTACTACTGTTTCTTTTCCTGTTTCCAATATCAGAATCGGAATCTGAATCTGTAATATTTTCCTTAGCAGTTTCTTGTGGTAAAATTTTGGGTATGGTGCCATTTTTTTGACTTGAGTCAACACTTTCTGGGTCTTCATCATCGGTTGCTATTTGTCCAAAAAATATAGATTTTCTTTTATTTTTTTCTTTGTTGAACTCTTGATTGGTTCTTGATTCACAACCATCCTCACCTTCATCAGACTCATCTCCAGATTCGTCGTCACTAATTATAGTTATAGACTCATGAATATTTTGTACTTTTTTACTTTGTACATTTTGCATGCTATTTCTTTTGGTTTTAAACAGAGTAGAATTGTTTGAAAAGCTTTTTGTTTTAAAATTATCTGAAGACTTATTTAAAGTTTGTACATTTGATATGCTAGTAATTTTTGAAGTGTTTTTAGATAGTCGAGAATTGCTCTTTTTTGTAGTATTGTTTGCAACTTTTTTAATTTTAACTTCATCCGAGCTAGAGTCTGACTCTGAATCCGGATCAATCACAGCTTTCTTAGTTTTACTACTGTTTCTTTTTCTGTTTCCAATATCAGAATCGGAATCTGAATCTGTAATATTTTTCTTAGCAGTTTCTTGTGGTGAAATTTTGGGTATGGTGCCATTTTTTTGACTTGAGTCAACACTTTCTGGGTCTTCATCATCGGTTGCTATTTGTCCAAAAATTATAGATTTTCTTTTATTTTTTTCTTTGTTGAACTGTTGATTGGTTATTGATTCACACCCATCTTCACCTTCATCAGACTCATCTCCAGACTCGCCCTCACTGATTCTTATATTTATAGACTCATGAATATTTTGTACTTTTTTACTTTGTACATTCTGTATGATATTTCTTTTGGTTTTAAACAGAGCAGAATTGTTTGAAATGCTTTTTCTTTTAAAATTATCTGAAGACTTATTTAAAGTTTGTACATTTGTTATGCTAGTAATTTTTGAAGTGTTTTTAGATAGTCGAGAATTGCTCTTTTTTGTAGTATTGTTTGCAACTTTTTTAGTTTTAACTTTATCCGAGCTAGAGTCTGACTCTGAATCCGAATCAATCACAGCTTTCTTAGTTTTACTACTGTTTCTTTTCCTGTTTCGAATAGCAGACTCGGAATCTGAATCTATAATATTTTCCTTAGCAGTTTCTTGTGGTAAAATTTTGGGTATGGTGCCATTTTTTTGACTTGAGTCAACACTTTCTGGGTCTTCATCATCGGTTGCTATTTGTCCAAAAATTATAGATTTTCTTTTATTTTTTTCTTTGTTGAACTCTTGATTGGTTCTTGATTCACAACCATCTTCACCTTCATCAGACTCATCTCCAGACTCGCCCTCACTGATTCTTATATTTATAGACTCATGAATATTTTGTACTTTTTTACTTTGTACATTTTGCATGATATTTCTTTTGGTTTTAAACAGAGTAGAATTGTTTGAAAAGCTTTTTGTTTTAAAATTATCTGAAGACTTATTTAAAGTTTGTACATTTGATATGCTAGTAATTTTTGAAGTGTTTTTAGATAGTCGAGAATTGCTCTTTTTTGTAGTATTGTTTGCAACTTTTTTAGTTTTAACTTCATCCGAGTTAGAGTCTAAAACATTTTCTGACTCTGATTCCGAATCAATGATAGCTTTCTTAGTTTTACTACTGTTTCTTTTTCTGTTTCCAATATCAGAATCGGAATCTGAATCTGTAATATTTCCCTTAGCAGTTTCTTGTAAAATTTTGGGTATGGTGCAATTTTTTTGACTAGAGTCAACACTTTCTCGGTCTTCATCATCGGTTGCTATTCGTCCAACAATTATAGATTTTCTTTTATTTTTTTCTTTGTTAATCTGTTGATTGGTTCTTGATTCACAACCATCCTCACATTTACTAATTATAGTTATAGACTCATGAATATTTTGTACTTTTTTACTTTGTACATTCTGTATGATATTTCTTTTGGTTTTAAACAGAGCAGAATTGTTTGAAAAGCTTTTTGTTTTAAAATTATCTGAAGACTTATTTAAAGTTTGTACATTTGTTATGCTAGTAATTTTTGAAGTGATTTTAGATAGTCGAGAATTGCTCTTTTTTGTAGTATTGTTTGCAACTTTTTTAGTTTTAACTTCATCCGAGCTAGAGTCTGACTCTGAATCCGAATCAATCACAGCTTTCTTAGTTTTACTACTGTTTCTTTTCCTGTTTCGAATAGCAGACTCGGAATCTGAATCTATAATATTTTCCTTAGTAGTTTCTTGTAGTGTAATTTCGGGTATGGTGCCATTTTTTTGACTAGAGTCAACACTTTCTGGGTCTTCATCATCGGTTGCTATTTGTCCAAAAATTATAGATTTTCTTTTATTTTTTTCTTTGTTGAACTGTTGATTGGTTCTTGTTTCGCAATCTGATTCTTCAATCACTGAAACATATTGTTAAATAAGGGCATCTATAAATTACATAACACAGATGTTGGGTAATGGTAATACAGACACATTTTCCGAGGCTATAGAAAAAGGCACGTTTTTGGAAAAATTTATCATGTTTTTTTTTTATTTTCTTAAAGAATAGGGCAAAAAGCGCATTGATTAACCAATAAACATTTTTAATAATATTATTATTATTTATTTCCATTCCTTTCCGATCTTTTCTAAAAAGTGTTTTGTTCTATTTTTGTCTTTTTTTTAGTTCGTATTGCGATAAAAATCAATTGTTATTTCAAAAATAGTATATTATGATCCAAGGACGAGAAATAATGTTTTCGACCAATGCGGAGATTGTGAATAGAGACGTGAGCCGAGATTTATAACCGCGTAAGACCGTCCGTGTATCATACGCTATTTTTTATTCGCTTGTAAACATATTTTTAACAAAAAAGGTAAAAATAATAATAATTTTTAATTTTTTGTTTGTTTGTTTTTTCAATTTTTTTTTCTTGAAATTGTTATTTGCGCTCCTAGTAGAGGTAAGTGAATTTTTCTGTGTGAGGTCGTATTTTGTGGACCGAAGCGGAGCTGAGGTCCATAAACACGACCGAAGACAGAAAAAAACTTACGAGTAGCGCATTACGTTTTTCTCACTACCAAGGAGTTCAAATCCTATTTTATTAATAATATTTTTTACATTTATATGTGTGACAATTCAAGAAATCATTTTTTTTATGAAATTACTCTATAAAATTAGAAATATTAGTCGTGTCTAGATGTCCCCCTGCGGTAAATGTAAGCACACTTAGTGTCCTTTTGCGGTAAATCGTTTTTTTTTCTGTCTTTAGTTACGGTTTTGTTTGTATTGATTTCATCTTTCACTAAGTGTGCTCGATATAGTACTTTCCATTACTGTCGACTTTTTGATTAAGTAATGTCAACTTACCTGGTTGGTAGTGAGATTTTTTTTTTCAAATTTTTTTAGTATTTAACATAAAAAAAAATTTAAAAAATTGTAGAAATTTTTTTGATTTATTTTTTATTTTTTTATTTTAAGTATTTGGGAAAATTCATTTACTAGTATACTGTGAATAGTATAGAGGGTTATACAGAAATAAGCTCGAGGTGATTCTAAGTTAAAAAATATAAAAAAAGTTCCTATAAAGTTTGGTCCGGAAATGAGTCCTAATTTAGGACTCCTAAGGGAGCTAAGACCCTCCTAAGGGTACATCTAAAAAGTAGTATTTATTTAATATTTCTGGTACCCTATAAACCTAACGAGTTTTTGCACGTGCCTTAATAAAGGCTATTAAGGCACGTGACTTTATAAAGGCTATAATTTCATGTAACACAGCCCCACAAAAACAAACAAAAAAAATCTGCTACCCGAGCTAAACCACCATACCTATACGTTTTTGAGGTTACTGAATCCGAATCAAGTTCAAAATGAAGAAAACCATTGGATGGGAGAAAACCTCCACTCTCAGACGTTTTTGGGGTTTCTAAATCCGAATCCGGGGTTGTTTGACCAAATCAGGTTAGTATCAAGGTCAAGTCAAGGTCAAGTCAAGGTCCAAATGAGAAAAACCATTGAATCGGCAAAAAAATACACTGCCCAGTAAAAGAGCTTTCCCATTTTACACCTGCGCGCGTAAAATGGATTTTTTTATTATCAGATTCACTTTCAGCAACCATAAAAACCTTAATATACCAATTTTCACGAAAACTACCCTCTGTCCCTTTGGGGGTGAAGTTAGAATTTTGTTTTAATCAGATTTCCTTTCAACAACCTCAAAAACCCCAATATACCAATTTTCACGAAAACCACCCCTCACCCCTCAGGGGGTGGATTTAGAATATTTTTATTATCAGATTCACTTTCAGCAACCTAAAAAACCCCAATACTCCAGTTTTCACGAAAACTACTCCCCACCCCTCAGGGGTGAAATTAGGAAAAAAATATGTGATAATAAAAATCAATTTCACGCGCGGAGGTGAAAATGGGAAAGCTCTTTTACTAAGCAGTGTTTTATTATCATATTTAGTTTCAGCAACCTTGAAAACCCCTATATACCAACTTTCAGAAAATCACCCCCTACCCCCTGGGAGTAGGGGTAGAGTTAGACCATTTTTATTATCAGATTCACTTCCAGCAACCTCAAAAACGTCAATATACCAATTTTTACAAAAATCACCCCCCAACCCCTAAGGGGGTGGGTTTCAAAAAATATATTTTAAAATTCATTCAACCTCAAAAACCCCTATCTACAAATTTTCACGAAAATTTGGAAAACATTTCAAAATATTTACCCCCTCACCCCCTCGGGGGTGGAGCAGCAACCTTAAAAACCTCTATATAGCAATTTTAAATTTTTTCTAAAAAAAATGTATTTTTCTCCATTTGCCCCCCTTGCCGCACGCCAATGTTCACCAAAAACAATCCCGAGCGAGAACTTTTGGTAACATACCTGTATGCCAAAATTCAAGTCTCTAGCTTAAAGCGTTCTTAAGTTATCGTGCTTACAAGATTTCCCGGACAGACTGATCGACCGACCGATCGACCGACCGACCGACCGATCGACCGACAATTTTTTTTTTGCTTGAAATTGATTTATATCGACATAAAACGTCATGAAACGCAAAAATTCGCAAAAAAAAAAAATTTGAAAATTTTTGCACGAATACAAGGCTTTCCGAAATTTTGAAAATTTTTAAAATAGGAAAGCAATAATTCTGCAACCCGAACTAAACCACCATACCTATAGGTTTTTGAGGTCGCTGAATCCGAATCCGGGGTCAGTTTTACCCCATCCGGTCAGAATCAAGGTCAAGGTCAATGTCAAAATGAGAAAGATTAATTGAATCGTCGTTCCAGGACGTTTCTGGGGTCGCTAAATCTAAATCTGGGGTCATATTTACCCCAGCAGTAGAGCATCAAGGTCAAACGAATTTGTCCCAACAGTTTTGTTACAATTTCTGAATCGTTACATTGTGTATATGCACCCTGGCAGGGTGGCCACAGAATTTTATTTGGAAAATTCCCTGAAATTTCCCTGACTTTTTCCTGATTTTGAAAATTTTTCCCTGACAAATTTTCATATTTTTCCCCGACATTTCCCTGACTTTTTTTGGCTTTGAAAAATATATAAAAAAAGGAATAAAACAAAAAAAAATAAAATTCAAGGTTTTTGATTAAAATTCCTTGATTTTTATTTTTTTTTCAATAACATTCCCTGACATTTCCGTGATACTTTCCTGACACATTAAATTCCCTGAAATTTCCCTGACTTTCCTGATTTCTCTGAAATGTGGCCACCCTGGGCCGGATTCGGATTTAGTGACAACAGAAACGTCTTAGATTAATGGTTCACTCGGATTCAATGTTTTTTTCTCATTTTGACATTGACTTGAGCTTAATCCTGACCTGATGGATCAGGGTCCCTGACTTTTTCCTGATTTTGAAAATTTTTCCCTGACAAATTTTCATATTTTTCCCAGAAATTTCCCTGACTTTTTTTGGCTTTGAAAAATATACAAAAAAAAGGAATAAAACAAAAAAAAATAAAATTCCAGGTTTTTGATTAAAATTCACTGATTTTTCAATTTTTTCAATAACATTCCCTGACATTTCTGTGATACTTCTGACACATTAAATTCCCTGACATTTCCCTGACTTTCCTGATTTCTCTGACATGTGGCCACCCTGGACCGGATTCGGTTTTAGCGACAACAGAAACGTCTTAGATTAGTGGTTCACGCCGATTCAATGTTTTTTGACATTGACTTGAGCTTGATCCTGACCTGATGGGTCAAACTGACCCCGGATTCAGCGACCTTAAAAACGTATAGGTATGGTGGAATAAAGGTATTTCGTGGCATGTTGGACATTGGACATATACCGGTAGAAAAATTATTTAAGGTGCTTGTGCTGGATTCTCCATCGCAATTACATTTGAAGCTCAAAATATGAGCGAAATAGTATGAACGAAAATTTGAATCTTTTGGCACTTGTACCTTATGTGATTTATCTTTTCTTTTCAACTAAAACGAACATTAGGCCATTGGGAATATACTGTGCTGATGATACCAAATAAGGTTGAAACAGTGCTGTACACGGTTTTCCCTCTAATGTTCAGTGTCCAACATGTCACGAAATACCTTACTTAGTTTATATAATATTTAAAGGGAAGTTAATGTATATGGGTATCTTTTATTTACTATTTTTGGGTGTATATGGGCAGTGTCGGTGCAACCATGTTTAGGTAGGTGGATTTGTGAGGGTTTTAATGGATTTATCTAGTATTTATTTTGTATGTCTTAATAGTTATGTGGATTTCTATAAATTTAATGTGGGTTTGTATGGGTGGTTTTGGGTGTTTATGAGCATTTATTAGCGTACCTAGTATATACACACTAATATTAATAATTATGGATTCGTATGGGCTTTAATGAGTTTGTGTAGCATTTATGAGTATATATGGGTGGTTATCAGTGTGTATTTTTGTTTTTCACTGGCTTTGATTCATATTTTTTTGGGTTTGTATTTATGGACTTGTATGGATTGTGATGGGTTCATATAGTATTTATGGGTAGTTATGTGTAGTTTTAAATTTTTATTAGTTTAAATTCATGTATGGGTGCAAATGAGTAGCTTTGGGTATTTATGGTTTTTATGGGTTTCGATGAGTTTTTATAGTATTAATGGATGGCAATAAGACAACCGTTATTCCATTGTTAATGCTATATACTATATGATTTTGTATAAGCCATTGGTGTATTTAATGGGGGAAAATGAGTTAGTGGGTGGGGGCTTTAACGTTTTCAAAAAATTGTGTCAAGTAATACTTGAACGTTCCCAAAAATGTGAATAAAATAAAAATTCACACGCATATAACTACGTCGGAAGTTTTTTTTTTTAATTTCTCACCGATTAACTTTTATACCTATATAATTTTTTTCGACTATAAAAAAAACACAATTATTGTACTGTTCGGTTTAATTGTTCTTGTGGTTTAAGAGTGCTTCGCTGCTGCTGTTATCAAAAAACCGCCGCTGGTTGGAGTGACTTAAATATGCTTGACGTCTTTTTATATATATATATATTAAAAGTTTAAATAAGACTATACAAGGATTTGATTCTGGATAGGGAATGTTTTTTTAATTAGTTTCGAGTTCAGTAACCCATGAATGCCAATGCACGCCCATTAAAACCCAAACAATTTCATAAATACCCATACACATCCGTAACTAAAGTTTAGGTAAACCTATGTAAATCCATAAATACTAAAAAAATACATTAAAACTTATAAAAACTCATAAATACTCATAAAATTGTTTAAATAACCATACACACTCACACTACTTTTGTACATCCATATATACTAAACAAACCTATAAAACCCCGTAAAAAAAATCCATAAATAATACATAGATACCCATACATACCCATCTATAACCATAGCTACCCATTTGCATCGATAAATACTAAATAAATCCATTAAAACTAATAAAAACTCATAAATACTCATAACATTGGTTAAAGAAGAGAATACTTAGTCAATGCTCATAAATACTCAAAACAACCCATACAAACCCACAAAAATTAATAAAAATGCACATAACTATTAACACATAGAAAATAAATACTACACACATCCATTAAAACCCTCACAAATCCACATACATACACCTGGGTGCACCGACACTGCCCATATACACCCAAAAATAGTAAATAAAAGATACCCACATACACTAACTTGCCTTTAAATATTATATAAATTATTAACCACTTATTTAAAATTATAAAAACACACATACACACCGATAAACAACGATTTAAGTACCTATATAATAATCTAGATTGTATGGTCTTTAAATGACCATAGCGGCCAAACGGCACCATAAATTTTTTTGTGCCCATGGAGACTTTTTTTCAGGAGGTCAAGCTCTATAACATACTAAAATTTGAAGCAATTTAACCGAGGGCCATTTCCCATAAGGTATGTGCCATGTCCTTTCAATACTGCAGGGCGATTCTACATCAAAAACTATGAAAAAAAGTTCCCATGCACGAATATCCGCAAATCGCTTTTAAGGGTCCCTTAAAAAGTCTTATTTTTTAAGAGGCTGTAGTCTCTAAAAAATGAATTTTGAACCTAGATGTATACGAGCTTTTTTTACAGTTTTAAATTATTTTAATTAATTAAAAAAAGACAATCTTTTTAATAATATCTTTTTTTGGAAAACAAAATTAAAAAAATCAATTTTTCTATTTACTTTCTTTTTGCAAAAAAAAACGAAAAAAAATATTTTTTTTTAACTATGGTTCTTTTATTTTTAAAAGAAGTTTAACCCCAGAACTTTTATAATAAAAGTAATTTTTCCTGAAAAAGTTAAGTTAATCGAAAATTTTTTTTATAGGGTTCTTCCACTCGTAGAACTTGATTTTTCCCAAAGATTTCAAGTCGATCGGATTATTCGTTCTTAAGTCATCTTGTTCACAAAAATCGTGACATCCGACGGACAGACAGACAGACGGACATTTAAAAAAATTGCTTATTTTTTCATGAAATAAATTTATGTCAAAGAATGTTTTGTCTAGAAGTATTTTTGACTATTTCACAAATAATATATAGGCCAATCAAAACCTTGCATTTTTAATTTCTTGACCTATCAGATCAAAATGAAAATGAATCTGATAATTTTTGCACATGTGCATCTGGTTACTATGGAAACAAGAAACTGACATCTTAATAAATGTGATATTTTTGCTAAATGTGTTTTTATATTGTGAAGCTTACCTTTAGTTGATTTATTTTTATTGATAAGCAATATAAATGCTTATTTTATTACCAAAACATCCTAGGTATAAACCCTAATTAATTTCAGATAATATAATATATTTTATGCACTTTCCATCTTAAAAGCTTTAAATCACTGATATTCGTAAATTTTAATTTATTGAACTGAATCTTGGTATTAAAAACAGGCCAATCAAATCTAATTTAAACACTTATTTATTAAAAATATATTTACAGTAAGGAAGTAAATAATTTACTTCTTTTAAATGACGGAAATCAAAACATCAAATGACTGCGCTGATACCAGTACAGCGTTGCCAAACTTTATTATAAACCGATCGCAAATTGTTTTTTACGGGTGGAAACGACCGTTAATTTATTTCTTTTCAGTTGAAAACTAAAATTTTCACTTATGATAGTACTACTGAAAATTTTTGAAACTACCTTATACCTAATACTATTTTAGCGCAGGCGCTATGAATAGTAGAAAAACTTACCACTTGAAATGTTTGATCTGCTGTGGTCTTTTTTTAAAGCAGCAGAAAGTTTTTCCTTTAAATACTTTCTTAAATTCTGCTTAATTGGCGATTCATCGTCATCTTCTATCTCTGGATCACTTTCACTTTTTGAAAGTCTATAGTCTTTTTTTAAGACAAAAGAAAGTTTTTCTTCTAAACTCTGCAATTCATCGTCATCTAGTCCTGGAGCTCTAAATGTCACCGTAATTGTTATTCTATACATGATTTACCAAACGAATCCTGAAATATTTTATATTATATAATATTATTATAAAGACAATTTTTCTGTTATATTAAAATCATAATAGATTTGCCTGAGAAAAGCACAAAACCCTTCTTTAAGAAAAGAAAAGAGAAAATAAGTTTCGTTCCTAGACGAATTTAGACTTTTCAAGAGACGTCAAGAATAGTTATCTATAATACAAGGGCGAAAAGTTAAATTTTTCGATTGAGTAGGTTTTTAGAAGCCGAGGGCCTGCCCGAGGGTAATAAACCTACGAAATCGAAATTTAACTTTTTGCCCGTGTATTATACAATATTTTTTATTCAATTGTTACTAATTATAATAAATTATTAAAATATACTTAATTTTAAAGTGCAAAAAATATTTCTTTATACTGTCTTATTACTTATCTAGTTATCCATGACAAATTGCTGTCCAATCAAATCGCTACAAAAACAATTGAATCGTTTCTTGCTTGCGGTTTCATTTTAAAATTAAAAAAGCTATAGCTTGGTGATTAATCTCTGTTAAAATGTGTCTGTTGTGAAAATAATACTGAAACCGTTCTATGAATATTATAAATATTGAAAGTGATTTTACAATTGAAATTTTGTGTTTTTAATTTGTATTAGTGGGTGAATACAGATTAAACATAGGGGGGAGGAGGGTTGGTCCAAAGGTGACGAAAAGTCCAAACGAAAAGTGACGAAGGGGGAGGGGGGTCCGGCCAAAAGTGACGTCACCTTAAAAAATCTTGTAGGAATGTTTAAACAATTTTTATGAAAATGCTTAAAGAATTATAGAATTTTTTATAAAAGCAACTAAATTGCAGCAGTAAATCTAACTTTAGGCATCGCTCTAGAAAAAATTATATTTATTTTTTCCATATTCCTTATAAAAGATATTTTTTAACGGTTTTAATGATTTAACCGCCAGGAGCTCTGGGCCCATGGGCCTAAATGGCCTGTTCAAACCTAAATTCTACCCAAGATTTTGCTTTATTTGTTGATTTATTATTAGGTTTATAAGTTTTAAATTAAAACATATTAAACTTTATAATTTTTATATTTTTTAAATAAAATGGTTTAATATATAGTTCTTTAATCTTTAGTTCCTAGTATAGGTGTATGGAAAATATAATTGCTTAAATGAGATCTGTTTTTTTTTGTCCGTAGACGCTTTTTTTAATAAAAGAAGCATATTATTATGTGTACATATCTAAAAATATCTGAAACGCAAAAGCGTTTGAAAACTTTTATATTTTAGACGAACAGAATGATGGAAATGGACTACACACTTTTTGTCACAGTTCCTTTGCCTTTCCTCATCTCTACACTGTAAAAAGGGCATGTAAATTCACATTATTTGTAATGCGTTTTTACCGTATTTTACAAGTTTTTTATTTTAATTTAACAGAAAATGTATTATTACCCCATTTTTAAAACACTTTTACACGGGTAATGTAATTTTACCATACTATTAAAATAATTTTTAGTCAATAATGTATTTTTTAACTTTTACTATATGTCTAATGTAAAAAATATCACGTGCTCTCGTTGACATTACGAATATTGTATTTCAACGCATGCGCACATAGGATATAAACACATGCCAGCAGCCATTTCTCTGTTCGCGAATATTCATGCACATGTGATCTTTACGTTGTGAGTAAACATGTTTTTAATTTAAAAAGAAACCAGGTAAGATGTTTAATTGTAAATTGTGCAATACTATATTACATTCGATAAAATAATACGAAACCGAAAACTCCTTAAAAAAAATAAATTTGTAGTAAATAGCAGAGCTGGATGCAGTAACTGGAGGTTACGAAGAAGTGGACGTAAATATTTTAAACAAGACGGAAACATTAAATACTGAGTACATGCAATTACTGGAAAAATCGTATGGGAAACAAAGAGCATGGATCAACGAGTTCACCAACCCTCCACCAATAGTAGAATTAAAATTAAAGTGGCATTGCCTCTTAAGAAAAGAAATCATATTTTGGCATTTCAAAAAATTAACATCCTTGGATATAGAAAATAAAGATTTTTCTGAACCAGTAAATAAAATAAAGGAATTTGGAAAACTTATGAAGGAAAACTCTTTTAAAAGCCTTGATAAAATTGAAATTTTGTCAACCCTTTGGGATGCTCTTCAAATATTAAGTAAACATTTTCATCAGGACTTGGGTACAATAATCTATAGTAGTAAATAAGGTTATTATTATTACTTTTATTATAACTATTATTAATATTATTTAATAATTAGTAAATAATGTAATCTTTGTTTAGGTATATTGTAAGATTAACATCTAAATAATGTATATTTATAGTTTACATTGTAATTTTTTATAAAAAAATATTGTAAATATTACTATACAGGGTGTCAACGAGATCAATAGCATCCCCGATTTACTTCTTTTATTTTAAGTTGTGAAAATCCAATTTTTTTATGGATTTTGGATTTTATAACTTGAAATACAAGAGGTAATTTGGGGATGCTATTGATCTCGTTTACACCCTTTATAATAATATTAAAAATATTTTTTATAAAAAATTACGCAGTAAACTATAAAAATACATTATTTAGATGGTAATTTTACAATATACTTAAACAAAGATTACATTAATACTGCTTTATTATTACACAAGGTGTAACAACTTATCACATTGCAAATTGTAAAAATACATTATTAATATTGTCATTTTACAGTATTACTAAACAAAGGTTACATTATTATTATTGTATTATTACACTAGGTATATCAAAATATTACGTTAAAAGGTATAAAAATACATTATTTTTCATGGTAATTTTACAATATACTTAAACAAATATTACACTTTAACTACTGTTTTATTACACGATGTAATGAAACATTACATATGCTGATGTAAATTTACCATACGCCACATTGGTCAGAAACGACCTACGTAGAATACTGTAAATTTACATTATTTCTTCTTACAGTGTAGCAACTCCAGCCTTATGCAGAGGCTTTTACTGGGCAGTGTATTTTATTAGTTTAGCTTTTATTACCTTTTCTTGAAAACTTTGTAAAATTTATTCTAACACATTTAAAACAAAGCTTCCATATAGGAAATACACTGCCCAGTAAAAGAGCTTTCCCATTTTTCACCTCCGCGCGTAAAATGGATTTTTTTATTATCAGATTCAGCAATCATAAAAACCTTAGTATACCAGTTTTCATGAAAACTACCCTCTGCCCCTTTGGGGGTGAAGTTAGAATTTTTTTATTATCAGATTCACTTTCAGACACATCAAAAACCCCAATATACCAGTTTTATACATAAGCTCATTATTTTTATGTAATAAATAGTAGGTACAGTGTTAAAATAATAAAAACTAAATAAAAATAAATTAAAAAATTGTTTATTTTATGTTATTTAGTTATTTAAACCTTTGTCTAATTTTAGGCAAAAAAAGTAAGTTGATACAAGAAAAATAGTATTTTTCGAAGTTATTGCAAAATTAATTTACAATACCTACCATACCAAGGGCGGATTTAGGGGGGCATGCCCCCCCCAGCGATATACATTAGTATAGAAATACCTTAAAAATGATATTTTTGGTGAATGCGAATTTTTTTCCTTATGGATGTCCACCCCCCCTTAAAATGAAATAAATCCGCCCCTGTTTTAGGCAAATTTTTCTTTAAGACATTGATATACCTAACTGTTAAGTTAGTTAAGTAAGTTTATGTCGTTAAGGCCTGTAAAAAAAGTTTTGTGAATAAAAGAACTAACTCGCAAAAAAATAGAAGCCAGCCAGGAAAAGTAAAATTGCTAAGAAATTAAAAAATGCCAAAAGATGTTAAAGACTATTTAAAGGGGTCCGGTAAGTAAGCCGAAACGAAACTAACAGTTTTATGTGGCAACGTTGCAGTTTGATTTCTTCAAAAAATTGGTGAATGCGAATTTTTTGTGACAAATTGAAACGTTCACTCTTGACTTTTATTTTTTTTTTGTGAATGCAATAAATCTTTAATATAAAAATTAAAACTATATTAAGTTAAAAATATAAAATGAATTGTAAAAAATAATTATTTTTTAATGAAAAGGCTTTAAAAGTTTAACTAACAATATATTTAAGAATTAGAATGAGAGGTATTTTTTTGTCAAAAAAACATCTTAAAAAATGTGATTTTTTTTATTTTTTTTTGAATTTTTTCGTTTTTCGTAAAAACAAAATAAAAAAAAAATGAAAAAAAAAATTGATTTTCAAAAAAAAGAACTTAAAAAAAGGTAATTTTTTAATAGTTGATTGTGGTTAATTTATTTTTAGCGATGAGTATCGAAGTTAAGACGTCTTGTACCGATACTTAAAAGACATCTTATAGACATCATAATTAGATATCTTTTAAACATCCATAAAAAGAAGTCCATAAGATATCCTTTTTATGTCTTTAGGCGTCCAGACATAATTAAGATCTAAAAAAGACGTCTTTAAGATATCATCATCTATAATTCTGCACGTAAATTTACATATTTATTTTTTACAGTGAACTGTAAAATTTACTAGATTTTACATGTAGTTCTACATGTACATATAACATTTTAAACTTAAATGTAAAATTTTAAAATTAGATGTAAAATCTAGTAAATTTATTTATTTATTTAGTTACACCACCCAACAGCTTTCGCCAATTACAGGGTGGGAAGGTATATACAAAATATATACAAAATTAAAAAAAAAACATAAAATACAAGTAATGACCTAAACTAATCTTAATCTTTTTACAGCATTTAAAGTACAATTAAATATATCCAAGCTATCTTGCAGGCTGTTATAAGTATTGCAAATAAAATGAAGTGTGGAGAAACTTAATAAATTTGTTCTAGGTTTTGGTAAATAAAAAGTTGTGTTATCTCGAGCAACTAGGCGAGGTACATGTATAGGTATTTTCTCTAGTATGTCGGGACAGTTTATGCCATAGTGCAGAATTTTATGCAAGAACACTAAACTAAAACGTTTTCTTCTGTTTTTGAGACTGTCAACTGAAAACCTATTAAGTAGTTCGTCATGTGGGTAACCTATTGGCGGATAAGTGCCAGTAGATTTAAACAATAAAAATTTTAAAAAACGTCTTTGCACTCCATTCAACAAATCCTCATACGTTGCATAACCCGGGTTCCAAATCACACAAGCATATTCCAGTTTTGATTGAACAAAGGTATTGTATAATAATTTAATTAAATGTTCATCCGTAAACCCATAAGAATTTCTAATAACAAAACCGAGATTTTTAAAAGCAGACTGTGAGCCAACTTCAATATGCCTGTTAAAAGTTAGCTTACAATCAAAGCTAACCCCTAGATCTTTTATAAACTCTGGACGGTTAAGTGATTTACCACCCAGAGTATAGTTTTACGTGGAATTTGCATTGAATCACATTTACGTGCAGAATAATGTGTAATTACATATTTATTTTTTACAGTGTAATGTCAAAGGCGATTTTTTTATAAATTTAAAAGTCTATGTTATTTAACAGTTTTAAAAAGTTCTACAAAAATGTTGGAATGCCCCAATACCTACAGGCCAAATTTTTTATGAATAATTCGTAAACACCTACCCAGACAGCACAAAGATGACTTAAAGAGATCTTAAAGATGTCATAGCTCGTCATTCAAGACGTCTTAAGAACGTCGGTTTTCGCCGTATATGCATCTTAAAGACGTCGTATGTTACAAAAGGTAACGTCTTTAAGACATCTTTTTTAAGACGCCTTACTGACGCCTTGCACAGGCGACTTTACAGCATAATACCCCTTCCCATTTACGTTGCTAGGTACGGTCGCATTGATGTAAAAAGCGTAACATATAAGAAATACACTATAAGAGAAAGTCAAATGATAGAGATAGAAAACTATTGTACCGCCATTAGCGGTTGTTTTTTAAAATTCACTAAATTCACGGTCAACGACAGCCGATAATACAGATAACCTACGGAAGTCGGTAATAAAGATTACTATTGCTTTCCCAAATCAATTTTTTAAAAATGGGGAAAAGCTCTGCAATTTTATTTAAAAGTTTATTCACCAAAAGATAAAACAAATTTTTAAAAAGTCTAACAAGTGGGTTATCTAACCCGCACATTAATTAAAAATAACAATATATGAATCGAAATTCTAATTAAATGTATAATTTGTTAAACTTTAAAAATATGAAATTTTATCTTTTGCTAAATAAACCTATATAATTAAAAAAAAAACACTTGGCTTTGATTTTTATATATTTTATTTTAAACGTAAATAGGAAATTAAAAGAATTATGTCGTACTTTTAATAGTTAACTTTTTATTATAAATAAATAAATAAATATGAGGAGTAAACATTTGCCTTCATATATAATTGAGTGTCATACACAATATACTGCCTAAGTGCAGAGCACATTTGAAAGTTTTTATAATTAGTATTCCTACATTTAACATAAATCAGTTAACCCGATAAGCTTCTCTGACCAGGGGCTATTCCAGCCCTAAACAGCTGTTTAGGGCTAGCTCAGTCAAACTGATAAGCTCTTTTCGATAGGGGCCATCCCTGCCCAAAAAATATATGTGAAAATGGTAAGAAGCTTTTTAGGGCATTTGTCCCAGCCCTAAACAGGTCAGTCAAATCAATGTTTTTTTGTGTAGGGGCTGTCCCTGCCCTAAATAGCGCAGTCAAAGTAATAAGAAGCTTTTCAAGACAGGGTCAGTACCTGCCTGAAACAGTCAAACTGGTAGGCTTTTTAGGACAGGGACTATTATAGTCCCTGTATAATACTGCTCAGTCAAACTGATAAGCTTTTTAGGTCAGGACCGTCCCCTGGGGGACGGATCCAAAAAATCAGTATGAGGATGTAATTTCCCCCTTTCAGGGGCGGATTTATTTCACTTTAAGGGGGAGGGCCATCCATAGGGAAAAAAATTGCGCTTTCGCCAAAAATATAATTTTGAAGATATTTCTATGCTAATATATCTCGCTGCCCCCCCCCCCCTAAATCCGCCCATGCCCCCTTTAAATTACAAAAATTCTGGCACAGTTTATTATATTATTGTTAATTATAATCAGGTACAGGGTATTATACCCGGATTTAAAAAATAATAACTTTTTGTCTGTATTGGATGTATACACTGTAAAATATTAAACAAAGCCCTGTGTCATGACTGAGCCACCATTTTATATGGTATAATACCCAGTGAATAAAGACAAAAAGTTTATTTTTTTAATACCATTACCCCGTTTTTATAGATCACTATACGCACATCCAATATTTGAATATGTTTGGATAGATATATCTATATATTAGATATATTCACTGTGCGATTTATAATTTACTACCTACAGACTATTGGGTCATCCAAATTTTAAAATTTTCAAAATTACAGATTAATGGGTCACCCAAATTTTAAAATTTTCAAAATTACAGACTAATGGGACATCCAAATTTTAAAAAATATAAAATTATGTCATTTTATATGACATAAACACCTTAAAAAAGAAAATAAAAATAAAAAAATACGTGGTCGAATAGAGATTTTTTTGCTTTAAAATTATGTATCACAGGACTTCCCTTTCCATTCAAAAAAATCCCTGACCACATTTAAAAAGCTTTAAATATAAAATATGTATATGCCAAAAGATAGTTTAAGTTGTTTTACCCATTAAAAAGTTAAGAGGGGAAGGAGTGAGTTTTGGACCGCACTGTATAATTACATCAAATAGTGGTTAAACAAAAATTATTATCTATTTCTTTTTTTTAATGTACTTAAGTATTTTTCATATGCCAGAATTTTCATTGGATCAAGGTATTTGTTTTTTTTATCTTTTTTGTATAATGTAGTAAATTTGGAATCCTTTCCTTTTAAAATTTGGGTGATCCTTTTACTCCAAAAATATAAAATACACCTAATTATTGTTTTTAATACAGTAGAGGATAATTGCTGGTTGGACAATTTAAAGCCTTTAGATGCATAGGATCTGACACTAAATTAAATAATAATTTTGCTATATTTCTTTCATGACAAATTCTTGGTATATAATAAAATAGTTTATCCAAGACAAATTTTGTGAACATTATCAAATAACCTCCAGGTCTATTAAACTGAACTGTTGGATATTCCCTGGCTTCAATAAAATCCATATGGGACTGAGTTGAGGAAATGGTTAAATTATTTTTTCATTTTTTTTACTACATAACCCGCAATATACGTTATCGTACACTCTCCCACATATGAATGCTTGTGTTTGGAAACATAAGTAGGCAAAGTGTACTTAGTTTGTGTCGTTTCTAACTCTCCAATACCAGCAATCACCTCTCCAGTTAAAAAACATCTTAAATTATCTAACGCCCCTTCTGTAGAATCGTCCTCACAGTTAGAACCAGGTGAGTGTGACGACATAAAATTTGTGGTAAGCAAGGCTTTGAATGAGGAAATAAAATGGGGAACTTGAGGCTTTATGTTTCGGGCACAATGACTTCTCAGTATACCAAAAAAGTTCTCCAGAGGGTCCTGGTTAAAAGCTCTCGGCAATATATATAAAAATCCCATTTTCAATAAATTATGCTTTAATGTGATGAATCCTTTTATCGTTCGTATAAGATTTCGAATTGATGGGGTTTTTGCTCCTTTGTAATCTTTGGGATAAATGTACTCCATACTTTCCAGTATTTTGATACCAATTTTCCAAAATTCCAAATGCTCAGAATCCTTTGTAATTCCTCCTTTAAGTGGTTTGGTTTTTGGAGCCACTTTGCTATTACCATTAAGGCTGTCAAAAAGTTTATCCAAAAATAAAATTAGATCTGCAGTTTGAACAGCTCTTGAATCTAACTTATTTTCAGCCTTAATATCTGTAAATTAAATTATTAAATTAGAATTATGTATAATAAATGATTAATTAAGGGGACGGGTGAATTGTATAAACCCCGTTTTTTTCGCACGAAAGTGTTGAAAAATGTTTTATAAAAATAATTTCAATACATTTTTTTAGTCGGGGGTTGATGTACCGGTGACGTAAACTTTATTTGTAGAGTATATTTCCGCTATTTTTCTTATAACAAAATTTGTATTTCAAAGTAAATTATATATTTAATATATAATTTACTTTGAAGATTAAGTAAGTAAACAGAATGTAAATTATGTGTTTTGATATGATAAAAATACGAACGAAAAGTACAGAAAAAACAATCAGGTTTTTATACATAGAATTATAGGCTGAATTCAAAAATATAAAAAATTACAGGGTGTTCCATTAAAAAAAAACATATTTATGCCGGCAAAACCGGAAGTGAAAAACAAAATTCAATCCGCCATTTTATAGCCAATGTAAAATTAATTTTGGGGGTGGACATTAATAAAACACCCAGTATTCAAATTAATTTTAGGTACCTAGTTCTAATTTTTTACTATTTTTACTTTAAGGAAATACAATAAAAAACTGTAAAGTACAATTTTGTTATATAAAAAATAAAAATTTAACTTGACGTAACAATGGGGGTAAGGGGGGTTGGAACCGGTGTGACACAACGTGACAAGAGGGTAAGGCGGTCAATGATTACCAAAAAAGAGTGTGACATACTAATGTTAAAAATTACATATAAAAACAACAAACAAGTTCAACAACAAGTTCACGTTAATTTCTAGTACAGTGGGATTTTCTTTCCTAATTTAAAGTCAAAATTGTCGAGTACATACCCCATTGTGCAATGCGCTTCATTAAAGAACCAACTTGATTGCTGAACACTTGAGTCCATAGCGACACCTTCATTTTATTCATTTTTTCTTTTAAAATATGTGAATCATTTAACTTTGTGCATATTCGAGTGTTCTCTGATGTATCCAAGTAATAAAAGTCACGTATATCCTTCCATTTCGCTATTTTTTTTTCGTTGTCCATTGTAAATTTTAAATCTTTTGTAAGGAGGTTGTTACGTAAGCATTTAAATATGTGAGGGACATCGAAAAGTAAAACTATATCTTTTCCATTAAGTTTAATAGATCTTGTGCTTGGGTCTCCATACTGATTTATTAAACCATTCACAGCTGCTGAATTTCCAGTACCTTGATCGCAGACAGTCGCAACAACATTTAAACCAATATTTTGGAGTGCCGTAATGACTTCCTTAACTTTTACCTTTAACTCTACAGATTTCATTGGCCCAGATGAAAAAGTAAATGCAATGGGTTGTTTCCACTGTTTATATACTCCTTTTATCATAAATACATTCGCATAGTCAGCTATTTTTCTTCTTCTAACTGAACCAAAATCTTCTAGCCCTTCAATCATATCCAGCTTTTGATTATATGACACTCCAGTCCCAATTGCCACCTCATCAAATATTAAAAGGCAACATTTTTCCAAGGTGGTCATTTTTAAAACTGACTCTCGTAATGAGTTTAATAACTCATTATTTATACCAGGGCCAAAAGGTATTTTGTTTAGTAAATTTGTTACGGTTTTTCTTGATGGCAGTGAAAAAATTTTACTTAGAAGACGGTACCCTTTGCCACTGCTTTTTAAAAGAGCCAACGAAAGAATTTTTTCGTCAATTGTAAAACGTCTTGCTTTAGGTTTCTGATGTTGTGTTCTTATTTGCTGTGCAATGAAAGTATATGTAGGCGTATTAACTTTTGACATAAATTGGGCATAGTCAGGAGAGTTGGCAACCTTAAAGGCATTTTCGAGACGAGTTTTTAGGCTTGTTATTTGTTTCTGGCTGTTTGTGGTTTTACGGCTCCATTCTGTAACCATTTTATACAATCTCTTGCAGTTGGGTGTCAGTTGATTTATTCGAGAAACATTCACTTCTTTCAAAATCAAATTCCTTTTTTTACCTGTAAAAAATATTTTTATTAATTCATTAGACAAAAAAAATTATTTTAAAATTTGGACTAAATACTACATGTATAGGATAGACAGTGTCAGGTACAGCCAGGGCCGGATTCAGGGTAAGTGCAGTTTACCCGGGCTCGAGGGGGCCCGGCGTCGAAAGTTTACAACAAACAGTTTATTTATGTATACTTCCCCAGAAAAATAAGGGCGTCAAAACGAGCAAATATTTAAAGCCCTTTCCAAGTGGACCACAGACCCTAAAATTCGTAAAAAATTTCGCCTACAGCGCTAGGGTTTTCATTCGTTTGGTAAGAACTTTCGCCTGCAGCGCTGGGCTAATTAAGTTTTTTTTTTTCAATTTAAGATTGTAAAACTTAAGAGTAAAATTTGCAAATAAATTTGCCTGCAGAGCTAGAGCTTGCATTTTTATGAAATTTAAAATTAGAATT
Organism: Brachypterus glaber; assembly: GCA_958510825.1. Taxonomy (NCBI): domain Eukaryota; kingdom Metazoa; phylum Arthropoda; class Insecta; order Coleoptera; family Kateretidae; genus Brachypterus; species Brachypterus glaber. Next base: position 45,812,986 of record OY294050.1, on the reverse strand, counting down.
AAAATGGATTATTAAAATTGTAAAAAATTTCGCCTGTGGCGCTAACTTAGTTAATGAATAGGGGCGCCACTTCAATCCCCAGCATACAAGTGCCTTAGCTGCGGCTCTGTATGAGACAATTATGTTTTCGAAAAATGGGGGCCTCTGGTAAAAAGTTGCACCGGGGCCCGGGCCCCTTTCCCAAAAAAAAACAGACTTCAAAAAGTTTTAAAAATAAATAAAAGTAGGCCATTTGCATTTTACTTTATTTTTGGCCCTTAAACTTTCTCATATATTCACAGCTTTGTTTAAGTTAATCCGGAAATGTTTGTCAATATTTTTTTTGCCTTTTTTGCCAGAAGAAATACTTTTTATGCCGGTACCAGCCGGGGCCTACCTATCATTTGAGGAACTTCCTGGAGTTTGAGGGAACTAATTAGCCATTCAGAAGGGGCTTATTATGAATATGTTGTCTTAGAAATTCCTGTTTGTGTAATTATTCTTTCTGGTTAATTGTACTTACATTTATAGGTAACTGGAGTCTTGCTCTTGGTGTTGATGTTGATATTATCATCAACATTCTCAATAGGAGTTAAATTCGAATCAATTAATGTATTTGATGTGCTTGGGGTTTCAGAAATAACCTCAGAAATAACATTATAGTAATTATGATCATATTTTGATGTGCTCTGAGTTTCAGAAGTCATCGTGCAATAATCATGATCAACTTTTGATGTGCTTTGGTATATCATGTTTTCTGCAATTTCATCCCTTATTTCGGAGGTATTACCAAAAGGAACCGGATTATTTGTGATATCTGAAAATAAATGATAAATTAATATTCTATATGAAATAAGAACTATATTAATATAGAGGGCTTCATAACATAGGGGGTATGTGATATTTTTTTTGATTTGGCTTGATAAACCACAGGCAAGTAGATATGGGGGGGTAGAGGGGGTATTTAACCCCTCTCCCCAAGAATCAGTTTTTTTTATATTTTTTTGTTACTTTAAACAAAAAGTTAAAAAATTGTTTGTTTGGGAGGGGCGCCAAGGTGGGCGCCAAATTTTGTAGAAACGCTCAGGGACAAAGCTTTTTTTTCTGATTTCTGAGGGTATATTTTTGTTTTGGTAGCGTGGGCCAAGGTGGGCGCCATATGCAATAAGATTTTAGGCATAATAGTACAATAATTGTTATTTTTAATAACATTCAAAATTTTCCTTTAAGAGCCACTTACACCAACGATGGTTTATCTTTAAACTTGGAATAAATTGACGGTCGACCAATCACAACGCAGCATTTTTAACTTAAACTTAGTTTAGTCAAGCTTATCCCAGTTTAAAAATTGGTGCTAGTGACCCTAAGGTAAATGGATTAAGAATATTTAACAAATAGGTACTGTCTAATAGCATAGCTTAAGCTTATTATGTAGGATAAAACTAAAAATAAATGTACACCTTGCTAAGCTTAAGCTGGATAACTTTATCATAATTATGATAGGCCTATGATATAGGTCAAATTACTGTTTACTTACTATTTTGGTACTGATTTATAATGAAGCTGAAGTTTGCAACGTTTTTTTTGCAACGAAAATTCAAATAGTATATTAAAGCACTTATTCCATAACACGTTTATAGCGCACTAGTACTTTATAAAACTCGCCGCAAGCGGCTTGTTTTCTTAACTTGTACTCGTGCGCTGAACACGTATGTTATGAAACTAGTACTTTAATATACTATTTGAATTTTCGTTGCAAACTTCAGCTTCATGATTTATACATGTTTTTATATATTATGTATAAAAAAATGTCTTAATCAGTACCAAAATAGTAAGCTGGTTATACATTATGTAAAACAACATATACATATGTCCAAATCAGTACCAAAATAGTAAATAAACAGTATTTTGACCTGTATCGTAGGCTTATGATAAAGTATGATACTGATTTGAATTAGTAAATTTACACATCTCTATAGACATTTATTTGAAATATAATTTTAAAATATAAAATTAATGAAAGAAAATATAAGTGGCATATCAGACAGAAAAGAAAATTAGAAACAAATTCAGGTCTCAGTCTGGATCCAAAATGAGACCTGATTTTTTTTTTTAGATTTTATAATTATTTACGGACAACAAAATTATTTCTTATAAGATTAATGGCCATGAAAATGTGTAAAAACTTATCTAATACTTACTTATAAGGTAAGGTCTACAAATATAAAACATTCGATGACATAATTGTTGTCCAACCCTTAAATTAAAAAAACTTTACCTTTCATTATCTTCCTTATTTTATTGGGCACTAAACCCTCAGGTAATTGCAGGTCCTTAATTGAGACTAGAAAAAATAAATTACTATTAAAATTGAATATAATAACTTATTATTCTATGCAACACTTAATTAAAATCGCTAGTTTCATAGGCACTTTAAATTTAGAATGTGACCCTTTTGTCATCTTATCCCCTATCTGTAAGGGAAAGAAACATTCTAAAATTAATAATTTTAGTTCAGTTTATTGTTTGGGGACCTTATTTAACAGGTTGTTTATACCTTATTAGTCGTTTTGTAAATACTTTAAACTGTGATGTGCACTTTTACACCAGTACACGTGTGTAAACAATATTGCTATTTTGGCAAAAATCTCATGCAATTTTGGCCAGTATTGAAAAAGACAATATGCGATTTTTGCCAATATTGTGAAAATGGCACACACGTGAATATAACAGGAATACTGCACATTTGGTTCACAGTACCTACTTATGATGTAGGTCCCTCTAGAGGACACAAGCCTCCTCTTTCATACCTTTTAAATGTAAAATTACACTTTAAAAATGTTTGGTAATTTCTTAAACCACATAGGTATAATATTAAAACAAGTAGGTAGGCCTACCTAGATGACAGGAGGAAAGTCTCCAGATATCTTGCTTGTTATATATAAGGCTCTATAGAGAACCTTTACTTATATAGTCAAAATAATAAACATAGGTATATTAAAAATAAACATAATTTACCTGGCAAATGCAGTGTTGGTACTGCGTCAATCGTTAGTCCACGTCTGGAATTTAGTTTTACGGATTCATCAAAATGAATATCGCAAACCAATAAAACGTGCTTGAGGATTTCTTCTTGAGTCATTTTATTTAACTTGGCACTATTAATGTTTTTGACCCACACATTAAATAAGTTTGCATCACTAGGAAAACGGTGTCGTTTACTTAACTGATCCTTGCAAAACGGTACAATACACTTTTTATTAGACATCACAATAAAAGTTCGGTATAAAAGCACAATAAATTGCAAATCACGAGTAAAATTACAAAATACAATGCCCGCCATTTCATCATCAATAGTTTGTTTGGGTCTTTAAGAGACAGGCGCAGCCTATGGCTCATTTATCTAAAAAAATACTTAATCTGAATTGAAATTTGGGGCAGTGAGTCTATGCTCACTGATGCGAGTTGCATCTGTCATAATTTGGGGGGGAGTGAGTCTCTGACCCGCCATTTCAATTGTTTTGACAGATATACCACCCCTCACCCCACTCCCACTAAACAATCAAGTTCATATACAGCTCGCGCCACCACTCCGTCGTACCTAGAAGCTAAAACACAGGTTCAGGTCCTGAATACTTTTCACGGTCACGTATTCAGTTTCTCTTATAGTGTATTTCTTATATGAAGCGTAATAAGCAATAGAATGAAAGGTAATTTGTTTGTCAAAAAAAGATCTTAAAAAAAAATATTTATTTTTTTTTTAAATTTTTTTTTCAGTTTTTTTTTGGAAATCTCTTTTTTGATTTTTTTTTATTTTTTCGTTTTTCATAAAAAGAAAATTAAAAAAAATGATTTTTTTTAAAAGATCTTTAAAAAAATGGTATTTTTTTAAATAGTTGATTGTGGTTAATTTATTTTTAGCGTTGAGTGTCGAAGTTAACTTCGAAGTTAACTTCGATCTTAATTAAGACGTCTTGTACGGATACTTAAAAGACATCTTATAGACATCATAATCAGATATCTTTTAAACATCCCTAAAAAAAGTCCATAAGATATCCTTTTTATGTCTTTAGGCGTCCAGACATAATTAAGATCTAAAAAAGACGTCTTTAAGAAAGAAAGTCTTTAAGATATAATGTGCTTGAAAAAAAAAATCAACTGCGCAATTTGCCTTCTACTGCGCCTTAAAATAACCACTGAATAAAAATTAAACTATTAAACTTATTGTACATTGTCAATGAATGAATATTTGTTGAAATTTTAATATACATTTGTTATAATTTGGTTAAATACCAAAAAATTTGTGGTACTTACAATTTAACGGTCTTCGCTTTACATCACAAGAGAATACCTGTGGAAATAAAGATCAGTGCTGCCAACATCGCGAGATTCAAGGAGTTTTCCATTTAAATGAGTACTCAGATTATTCTCAGTTCACTGTCAAATCTAACCAATAAGGGCCACTTGCACCAAGGATGTTTAAACTTTAAACTTGGTTTAAATTGACAGTCAACCAATCAAAACACAGCATTTTTAACTTAAACTCAGTTTAGTCAAAATAATCCCAGTTTAATAGTTGGTCCAAGTGGCCCTAAGTCTAAAACGGCCAGTTTTAGATTTAAATTAACTGGGAACAATCTAAGTTATAAAAAACTCTTTTTTGCTTTTTTTTCAAATTCTTAGTTGTAAAAAAACCGTTTTTTTTTACTCTAATCCAAGTACTCAGTTAAATCGAAAACCCCGTTACCCACGAATGAGTTTGAAACATGAGGAGCGCCTATGTGCAGCTCTTTATGCAGCGTTTTGATAAACTGCGCATGCCCACGCGCATGCGCTGACCGTTTTTAAATATGTTATTTCAAATAAAAAACATTTTTTTACAAAAAAAAAAACACCAAACAGACGCCAAACCAACGTTAACGTAAACCAAGGCCCATTCATTAAAAAAAAAAGTCCAAACCAAGAAAAAACCAAAACAAACTCCTGCACAGAGAGCTGCATTTAGACGCGTGTGAAACATGGAGTACCCAGACAGCACATAATAACTATTAGATATCCAGGGAATATACTTTCTGTATATAGAGTATATCCAGTGTATAGCCTGGATTGCCATCAGATATCCAGTGGACATCTATTTTTTTAACCTTCCTAAAATATATTCATTAGAGATCCATCATTTTAGTAACTGCGTATCTAAAGATAGTGAAGTTGATTTGTCTGTGGTTCAAATAAGACATGAAAATCTGTTCTCCGCCTTGTGTAATTTAAACATACACGAAGGTCCCGGTCCTGATGGTATCCCTAACTTATGTACGTACGTAGGGGAAGTCGGGCTTAACTGGGCCGCCTTTTTTCACATCGAGTTTTTGAAAAACCTATAAACAAGTTTTAAAGATTTTCTATAGCAAAAGGTAGATTGATACTATAGTTAGAAAATATTAATACTTCAGACAAATATTATTTATATCAAAAAAGTTATTAACAATAAACCAGTTAACCCCGATGGACCAGTTAACTCCGATGGATTAGTTAACTCCATAGGGCAGGGTTAACTGGACCACTACTCAAGGTTAATTGGTCCACTAACAAAAATGTATTGTATTGTAATTATTGTGAATAAAAACGATTTGAAATCAAATAAAATTTAATTCCAACATAAAAATAGACAACATAATATGTTAAATATTAGATATATCTGAGGGTTAACTGGTCCGGGGTTAACTGGACATGGCCCAGTTAACCCCGAACTAATTAATATTGACATAAGTGGTCCAGATAACCCCGAACCAGTTAACCCTGAGTGACACCACTGAATAAAATCATAAAATGTTATTATTCAATAAGATATTAGAAGGCGGAAATTATGCAGAATAATTAATAAAATACTCAGTATATTAGGTAAAATATTAGTCTAGATCCTCCTATTAATTAAAAATTATTAATAAAAAAATAAAAGTTAAGGTAAAAGTTCACTTTTCATCGAAAAAAATTAACTTTCTTTACTACAACTACGGTCCGTCATAATACTTTAAACAATACTACTAACTATATATCACTAGAATTTGCCCTAAGGCGCCAATACTAATAAAAAAGTTGATAAAATCCAGGTGGACCAGTTAACCCTGTAGCCCAGTTAACCCTGACTTCCCCAACTATTAAAATTTTTTGTCTATTCTATATGTACTCTATTACTTTTTATTTTTAATAAATCTTTAGAATTTAGTATTTTCCCATAGCTTGGAAGACTTCCTACGTTATACTAATATTTAAAAGCGGAAACAGATCTAGTGTTAAAAACTACAGACAGGTATGTATTCAATCAGCCCACTATGGGCCAGAATTTTTCTTGCGCGGCCAAAATTAACGAAAATAGACTTTTGATTTTCCGAAAAAGAATAAAAGCATTTGATTTAGGGATAGTTGGGGCATATATTACCAAATTTATTTGCTGATAAAACAAAAACTCTTTTGTGGGCAGCCGTTCTTAACTTAAAAAATGTGATAATTTTTTGTAAGTTCAAATATTAAATATATTTGTAAATCAAATAAAATGTGTGCTGTTTTTTTGAAATGTGTTGATTGATAAATGTTAACTATATTAAATTTATTCTAAAAATTAAGGATTTGTCCGAGTACCATAATATTTTATCAGAAAAATTATACATTTATAGGAAACTGCATACTTTCATTAACAGTCAACATGGCTCAACGCAACCAATTTTAAACTTATATACATCAATTTGTAGCTTATTCTATGGCAATCATGGTAGGTATGCGCATTTTTGCGCAAATTAATATTTTTAGGAGAACTTGATTTTTTTCTACCTTAGCGCATATTTCTTATTTAATATAATATACATATGGTCTGTCACATAGACATTATTATGCACGATAACTGAAGAGCGCTAGAGGCTTGAAATTTGGTATACAGGTATGTTACTAAAAGTTATTTCTCCGTATTCTTTTTGGTGAACATTGCGGTGTGGCAAGGGGGGAAACGGGGCCAAATGGGGAAAAATCTTTTTTACAAACATTTTAAAATTGCTATACCTATAGCAGTTTTTAAAGTTGCTGAAATCGAATCTGATAATAAACATTTTCTAAATCCACCCCCGCGGGGGTGAGGGGGTAAATATTTTTAGAGAGTTTAAATAGTTTCGTGAAAATTTGCATTTGGGGGCTTTTGAGGTTGTTAAAACTGAATCTTGAATCCACCCCCTTAGGGGTGAGTGGTGATTATTTTTAAATATTTTCGTAAAAATTGGTATAGGGGTTTTGGAGGTAGCTTAAACTGAATTTGATAATGAAAAAATTTTCTTTTGATACAGATATTTTCAAATTCCGAGGTGTCTGGAAAATAAGAAACGAAACGAAAAAGTCCAAACGAAAAATTTTGCCTACACAGGTAAATAATCCCAGATTAGGAGGAAAAATTGGTTTAAAATTTTTAGATTAACCCAAAATAAGCTGTGTTCACGGGTTCTAGGATTAATAGACTACAAACCAAAAAGGCCATTTTGAATCTAAAATTTTTAATATTACGTTTGCTTTCAGCGACCTCAAGAACCCCTAAATACCAATTTTGATCAAAATCCGTTAAATATCAAAATTTTCTTACGCCATATTGGATGGCCCATTTTGAATTTTTAATTTTTAGTGTTGGATTCGAATTCAGCGGCCACAAAAACCCCTATATACCAATTTCTATCAAAATCCGTTAAAGATCAAAATTTTCTTCAGCCATATTGGATCCGCCATTTTGAATTTTGAATTTTTAATGATGGATTCGAATTCAGCGGCCTCAAAAACCAGTAGATACCAATTTTTATCAAAATCCGTTAAAATTTAAAATTTTCTTCCGCCATATTGGATCCGCCATTTTTAATTTTTAATTTTTAATGCTGAATTCGAATTCAGCGACCTCGAAAACCCCTTTGGAAAAAATAAACTGTAATAAAATTGTTTTCATAATAAATCATGGTTCATTATAACGGCTCAATAAGTTGTATGTTGTTTCGTAAATTTTACAACATCATATCATTTTAACAAGAGATTTTAAAAGTTGGGTTAAGCTTTTGAGAAAAATCGTATAGGACAAAATACAATAAGTAGTTGATTTTTTTTTTAGTTTTTTTGTATTGTACTATTTAAATTATTCTCATAATGCTTTATAATTAGAAAAGTTATGTAAATTAGGATGTTTTATTTTTCCGATAAATTTTATTATACTAATTTAAATTTTTAGAAAAAAAAGCGGATACTGTGCTTTTCCTTTGATATGGTTTGAATTGACAAAGAAATAACCTTACTTTAAAAATTAATTCTTACTTGTCAAACTATGTTGTAAAATATACGATTTCTCTGCTTGATAAAACCGATTAATGCTTTTTAAAAAATTTCGGCAGATACATTTTTTTTTGTAAAAATGAGTTTAAAAAAATATTTTGTATTTTAATCTGATTTAATATGTTCAATAAAATTTTGGTTTTCGACATTTTAGTATTTAATTTTTCGTCCTCGAACCGTGAAATTTCACCTTCAAATGAACTTTTCTCGAAAACGGTTAAACCTGCAGTATAACAACAATAGTACCTTTTTTTATGTATTTTGACCTGATCATATTTCAAAAATAAAATTGCAAAAAAGTTACACAGAAAAAAGTTTGGGACAAAAAACTGATAAGGCCTCCCCGTTTCGCACACCCCTGGTTTAAATAAGTACGTGAAAATGACATACAAAGATGGGTCTTATTAGGATTAATTCACGTGCAAAACCTCGTTAACATATCTCAAAGGGTTCCTGAGTTATTAAATAAAAACCGATTTTTTTAGCCAATTTCAAAGGAGCATAGCTCCCTTATGGCGCATTTTTAGACATATGTTTATAGGAACTTTTTGTCATATTTTATCATGTAGAATCACCTCTTAACATTTCCTACGCTATTTCAAATACACCCTGTAGATAGTAAAAAATCTAATCCAATCCAATCCAATTCCAGCCAACTCGATCTAGTATAATTTTCAGTCTACGCAAAACCGTCTCACTCTGTAGTGATGTTTGCGCAGACGCCAACTTATAAAAAAAATTGTCTCTTTGAAATTCATAAAAAAATAACCACGTGTACAATGAAATACATTGAATTTAAATTTAACATCACATATTAATAATCACGACTCACTTAAAACATTACAATAGGGTCTTATTCGATTTTTGGTTTTAATTATTTTTAAAAACTAGAGGTTCTAATTATAAAATATATGCTATTTATTTATTTTTTAGTCTACTTAAACAGGAGAAAAAAAATTATAAAATTTGAATTATTTTTTCCCGCTCCACTGAAAACGTAACAGACAGAGTTTGCGCAGTTCAAATCAGTTTTGATTTTGTATGTTGGCTACTCTGATTGTTATTAAATAGATGTGACTGTCATATATATATATATACACATATGTATAGAATAAAAATTTTCCCCAGCCCTTATTGTGAATGTGGGCAGTTGGGTGACCTTGACCACATTATATTAGAATGTCCAATAAATAAAATAGTAGGTTTTGATATTTATTTAGAATTACATAAATTAAATATACAATTACCATTAAACATGTCCACTGTTCTTTATTATGCCAACGAATATATCGCGGATTTAATAAATAAATTTTTATGTCACAATAACATAGATCTGTAGACCCGCAAGGATGCCAAAAATATAAAAAAAATATATGTTTCTATGTGTTACACATAGTTTGTATGTCAATGTTGTGATGTCCAGTCCTGTCAATATGTGTTCTTACAGAAGAAATAAAGAAAAATTGAAAAAAAAAAAGAAGAAAGAAAAGTGAGAAGAAAACTAACAGTAGTTGTAGTAAAATGTTTTATGTTGCATGTAAATGTAAAGAGAGAGAAGTCTGAAGATAGAAGAAAGAAAAATAGAAGAGAGAAAAAAAAAAAAAAATTACATAAATTGGAGAAGAAAAGAAAAAAGTGTGCCAAGCAGCATACATACATATGCGACTAGTCTTGCGCACTGGATGGTCACAAAAAAAAAGAGAAACCCTGGCTAATTATCCGGAAGGGAAAGGCCAAGAATAAAGAGAGAGAGAGAGTGACTGTCATGAAGCGTTGATGTGAGGTTATATTTTCCTATTTTTCGGTTTTATTCAGTTTAAGTTTTATTTGGTGTGTATTTACTGGACTTTTTATATATTTCAAGACAGTGCATTTTAAAAAGGTAGGCAAAGCGTTAGCATAGCTGCAAGTCTTTTGCGAAACACTAAAAGGTTTGAGGCCTTAATATTTGGACCTAAGATTTTTTTACCATATAGAAAATTTTTGGTTTAAATTTTTATATCTATGACAAAGCATTCTTGAAATATAGTTTATTTTCAAAGGACTTGCAGCTTTACAGACTATAATGTAAGTTTCTCTATGTGCAGAAAATTTCTGCATCCGGGGACATACTTTAAGTATTACATAATATATTTCAAGAATAATGTTTAGTTTTTATTTATAAAACCAAATTATATACTCGTATTTAAATTTTAGGCATGGATTTCAATAACTGTTATTTTCCAAGTTGCAAAAATTCATCAAAAATCTGCAAAGAAGTTTTTTTACTGTACCAAAAACCAGAGGCTGTAAGGAAATCATAGTTATCTGTTTTCAACAACCAGTGGCACCAAAGAAATCTATAGGTGGATAGTTCTGCTGTGAGGAAGTAAGTTTAAAATTGTATATTGATAGAAAAATTTTAAGGGGTGATAGATATCTATCTATCACTCATATGAGTCCAAACCAAAATGATCAAAATTTGCGTTACGTAATACTTGAACGTTCCCTTGGTGGTTTTTAGATAAATTTTACGAATATTAATCCCAATGATGAAAATGCAACGACTGCTTTAGCTGGAGTTGAATTTTCCAAAAAATTGGGATTAATATGAGTAAAATTTGAAAAAAAAGCACCGGTACCTAACCTAGTATCATGAATTGATATTTAGGGAGAGAATATAATTTATATTTAATACACATACCTCTTAATTATAACGTATTAATCAACAAATAAATTATATTTTATAAATTAAAAAGCAAACAATAAGCACGATTTCAGATTAGAGAAAAGAGGGGTAAAAAAACCATCGTAGGAGTAAGGTATTTTAACTTATCAGTACAGCATACTACATTTTTATATAATTTCATATAAAAAATATATAATTCTTTGTTAAAAAAAATCATCACAAATAAATGATATGTGCTCATTTTACCTTCCCCAAGGAAAGTCTTGCATTAGTTAAAAAAACATCGGAAAATTTTTATTGCTTTTTTTACGTTTCTGGACTTTTATATCCAAAAAAATTTGATTTCCGTAAAAAAAATCTGTCTGTTGGTTGATTATCTAAAGTTCTAGGCTGGGATTGTTTTTGGTAAAAATTGGATTGGGATAAGGGGTTAAAATGGGGTAAAAACAATTTTTTTTCAAAAACATTTTTTTTTTCAATTTATTTTTCGTTTTACAAAACAAGAAACTTTTCAATTTTTAATTTTTTTCGATTTTGATTTTAATGAAACTAGGCATATAGGGAAAAATATTAATTATTGGCAGCAGTATTTTTTGTTATAATAAAGCCAATAAAAACAAAAAAGTGTACACATTTTTTTTTTCCTCGGGACCAGCAAAACTGACCTGGTCCCGGTATTTGTGTGCCCTACCTGAGACAGATATTTGGGCAGTTTTGTATTTTCTCTTGTTCTAATTATGTTTATGTTTTTTGATGTTTGGCCAACTTGGCAGGGCAGAAACGGGAGGAATAAAGTTATATTTTACAATATTCTTTATTCCAGAAATACAATAAACTGAGTAACAAACTTAAGAATACATTAAGATAAAACCTTGAAATTTGGAGGGTGTTATCTATCACTAATAAATATTTTTGTATGTAAATTAATACTAACAGTACTTATTTTGTTGCAGATGATCAGGAAAAGTCCGGAAATTTTGTAAAATACTTTCTGAAATTAACAAATTTGGTCAGGGAAAAGTCAGCGAATTTGGATTTTAAATTTCGGTGCCAACCTGCAGGGAACATGTACTAGCACTAATATTTAAAGTTATAATTAAAAATGAGTAAGGCACTTGTATCTTGTGTTAAGTTTATTTATTTGTACAATCATTGTATTATACAGAGCGGTCCAAAAGTCACCCCCCCCCCCCTTAACTTTTGAACCAGTTGAAATATCAACTTCAAATTTGGAACTTTTAAATAAGACAACTTAAACTATCTTTTAGCATATATTTAATATTTTCAGCTCTTAAAATGTGGGCAGGGGGCATGGGGGCACATTTTTTTAAATGGAAAGGGGGGTCCTGTAATACATCATTTTAAAGCTTATAAAATTCTCCATTTAACTCCATATTTTTAAATTAAAAAAAAAAATTGGGTTTAAAATGGGGTTGAAAATGGGTATTAATGTCAAAATGCTCTAAAAAAAAACAAATAATTTTTAAAAAATGCCTAATTTCATCATAAAAAAATGTTAATTATACTTTTAAACTAATTTTAGTTAACATAAATAAAAAATTATAAAAAAAACTTAAAAAATCGAATGTTTTAGCACAAAAAATTGAAAAATCAAAACCTTAAAAACATTTTTAAAAAATTTAAAAATGTTAGTTTAAATAGAGAATTTCATAAGCTTTAAAATGATGTATCACACGACCCACCTTTCCATTTAAAAAAATGTCCCTCCATGCCCCCCTGCCCACATTTTAAGAGCTGAAAATATCAAATATATGCTAAAAGATAGTTTAAGTTGTCTTATTTAAGAGTTCTAAATTTGAAGTCGATATCTCAACTCGTTCAAAAGTTAAAAGGGGGGGTGACTTTTGGACCGCACTGTATAATAAATTATGTCTACATTAAATCCCAAGATAAGTAATTTTCATATACATAATATAATATACATACATATACATATTTTCATATACATTAAATATAAATTTTATATTTAAATAAATGTTTGTTTTTCAATACTTTTTTTGAATTTTATTACCCCACCCTAACTTATTTTTTTGTGGATTTGAGGAAAAGTATTGTGTTCTGGCCTCATCTAAAATTCTGATCCTAAAGTAATTTCCTATATCTTCAAAGAACATAGAGGGTCCCTCAATAGGGTTCTCCACTAAGTCTTGTTTTTAATATTTGAACACTGATTTACAAAGTACTTTATAATAGTAAGGTAAATGTAAAGTAATTTTCCTTTTTGATAACGCTAACTATTTTAAAATCGATTTAAAGTTTAAATTTTTTCGTCGCGCCTT